>CM029014.1:42316042-42385048 GCA_016801055.1 Panax notoginseng | reverse complement strand
AGTTATGAACACAGACATACTTGGAGGTAAGAGTCTATAAGCCACAGTTACTACTCGATCGAGGATTAAAAATGGACCGATGAATTGAGGATTTGAGCTTTCCTCTCTTTACCAATCTCGTAACTCCTTCTATGGAGCAACACGTAAGAACACATGATCTCCTACATCAAATTCCACGTCCTTTCGATGAAGATCAGCATAACTCTTTTGTCGATCTTGTGAGGTTTTTATACGTTGTCGGATCGTTTGAATCTTTTCTGTAGTCAACGTACCAACTCCGTCCCAACAACGTTTTCTTCGCCCACCTCATCCCAGCATACTGAGAACGACATTTTCTTCCATACAATGCTTCGAATGGAGCCATGCCAATACTTGCTTGATAACTGTTGTTGTAGGAAAACTCCACCAATGGTAAGAACTTGTCCCAACTTCCCTTGAAGTCAAGACACAGAGTCTTAATAAATCTTCTAGAGTTTGAATAGTCCTCTCTGATTGTCCGTCCGTCTGAGGATGATATGCTGAACTAAATCGTAACTCCGTGCCCATAGCTTTTTGTAAACTAACCCAAAATCGTGAAGTGAATCTTGGGTCTCGATCAGAAACTATGGATACTGGCATACCATGCAGTCTTACAATCTCGTTTATGTACATACGAGCAAGACGTTCAAGTGTATAAGTTTCTCGTATCGGTAAGAAATGAGCAGACTTGGTCAATCTATCAACAATGACCCAAATCGCATCAATACCTTGAGAAACCCTAGGAAGACCGTAACGAAATCCATGGTAATGTGCTCCCACTTCCATTCTGGAATTTCAAGTGGTTGCAATGGACCTTTGGTACTTGATGCTCCGCTTTGACTCGTTGACAAGTTAGACACCTTGAGATAAACAACGCTATCTCTCTCTTCATATGTACATGTACTAGGATGGATTGCAAACGGTGTGTTGTGCGCCTCCATCATGATTTCATACTTTAAATCAGGGTTGTTAGGAACACAAAGTCTGGAGTTGACTCGAAGTATTCCTTCTTCATCGATTCTTGCTTCCGGTATAGCACCTTCTTGCACTTTCTTCTTCATACGCATCAGCTCCAGGTCTGTAGCTTGAGCAGCTTTAACTTATCGATTAAAGTTGGTTCTACTCGTATATTCGCCATCATCACATGGTCCCTGGAGTCTTTAACTCTATCTCCATCCTTTGCAAGTCACACAAAATGGGCCTTTGTGTTGACAATATTGCACTTGTACCTTGCATATGATCTTCTACTCAATGCGTCAGCTACCACGTTCGCTTTTCCAGGATGGTATTGAATGGTATGATCATAATCTTTCAACAGTTCAAGCCAACGTCGTTGTCGCATGTTGAGTTCCTTTTGAGTGAAGAAATATTTGAGGCTTTTATGATCCGTAAAGATCTCCACCTTCTCCCCATACAAGTAATTGCCTCCAAATTTTAAGTGCAAAGACAACAGCTGCCAACTCTAGATCATGAGTAGGATAATTCCTCTCATATTCCTTGAGTTGTCTTGATGCATAGGCTATGACTTTTCCATGTTGCATGAGAACGCATCCCAACCCTTTGCTCGAAGCATCACTGTAGATGACAAATCCCTCCGAGCCAGATGGTATTGTTAGAACAGGTGCTGAAATGAGTCTCCTCTTGAGTTCTTGAAAACTCTTCTCACATTCTTCGCTCCAACCGAACTTTGTATCTTTCCGAGTCAGCTGAGTTAATGGAGTAGCGATTCGAGAAAATCCTTCCACGAATCTCCGATAATAACCAGCTAAACCAAGAAAGCTACGTACTTCGGTCACTGATTTAGGTTGCTCCCAGCTTTGAATAGCTTCAATCTTTGCCGGGTCAACCGATATTCCACGACTTGATACTACGTGCCCAAGGAATGCTACCTCCTCCAGCCAGAACTCGCATTTCTTCAACTTGGCATAAAGCTTGTATTCACGAAGCTTTTGGAGTACCAGCCTCAAGTGTTGCTCATGATCTTCACGGCTTTTGAAATAAATAAGGATGTCATCAATAAAGACGACCACAAAGTGATCCAAATATTCCTTGAATACCCGGTTCATCATATCCATGAAGGCAGCAGGAGCATTAGTCAATCCAAAGGACATGACTAGGAATTCATAATGCCCGTACCGAGTTCTGAAAGCCGTCTTTGGAATATCCTCAGTTCTAACCTTCAGCTGATGATATCCAGAACAAGATCGATCTTTGAAAAGAATTGTGCTCCTTGCACTGGTCAAACAGGTCATCAATACGTGGCAATGGGTACCTGTTTTTGATGGTGACATGATTCAACTCCCGATAATCAATACAAAGTCGCATACTTCCATCTTTCTTCTTCACGAATAGAACAGGAGCACCCCAAGGAGAAGTACTAGAGGAAGAATAAAGCCAATGTCTAACAATTCCTGCAGTTGGATCTTTAACTCCTGAAGTTCAATAGGAGCCATTCGATATGGGGCTTTGGAAATGGGTTTTGTACCGGGTTTCAAGGTCGATACAAAATTCAATTTCACGCTCTGGGGGTAGGCCAGGAAGTTCTTCAGGGAATACGTCAGGAAATTTATTAACAATAGAAATATCATTCAAAACTGACGTATTTTTGTTAGATCCGTGACATGAGCTAAGAAAGCTTGACATCCGTTTTTCAATAAACGAATAGCTTTATGGCTTGAGATGACAGCGATTGATTATAATGGTTTGGTTGCTTGAATTCGCATAATAGGTCGATTAGGAATATGAAAGCTAACAACCTTACGAAAACAATCAATTTTTGCATGATGAGTAGTTAACCAATCAATCCCTAGAATCACGTCAAATGCAAGTATTTTTAATGAAATCAGATCGACAGGTAATGTGTGGGTACCAACTTGAACCAAACAAGACTTATAAACCGTGGATGTAATGAAGGTTTCTCCCAATGGAGTTTCAACAGATAAGTCAAAGTCTAATTTCTCCGGAGTCAAATTTAATCGATGAGCGCAAGTAGGAGAAATAAAAGAATGGGTAGAACCGGTATCAAATAAAGTATAGACTTCGTTAGAGTTTATGATAAGCTTACCCGTGATGACCTCATTCGGGTTCCTTGCTTTCTGGGAGGTCACAACAAACGCTCTCCCTTGCACTACCGGTTTTGACTTTTTTGGACGGCCTTTGGTGTCTCCATCTTGGCTGAACTTGTTTTTGGTAAACGACAAAATCGAGCTAAATGACCTTCTCTTCCACAATTATAACATGCTTTAGACGGCATCGCGCAGTTTGGACTGATGTGCCCCTCCCCTCCGCATTTGAAACATATGATAGGTGGTCGTTCTCCTTCCTTAACAACGGGTGCTGGTGCTGACGTCTTTCCATCATTGTTGAATCTCCTCTTCTTGAAATGACCATTCTTATTGTTTTGGCCCTGATTACCACCGAAGTGGTTACCATTTCTGGCCTGTTGATTCCCTCCACGCTTGTTGTCACCGCTTCGATGACTGCTCTCACTGGTATTATCATTTTGCCGACTGCTCTCTTTTGGTTGCGTTGACTCGTTATCGCGCTCCACTAACTGAGCCCTATTCACAACATCTGAATACAAACACAGTTTATGAGAAATAAGATGTTGACGTATCTCAGGTTTCAAACCTCGCAAAAATTCGCGCCATTCGCTCTTCATTATCCACCAAGTGGGACGCAAACCGGGATAACTCAGCAAATTTAGCCTCATACTGCGACACGGTCATATTATTCTGCTCCAATTTGATGAACTCCACCTCCTTCATGTGACGAACACTTTCGGGAAAGTATTTGTCATTGAACAGCTCTTGGAACTTCTCCCAAGACATCTTCAGTGCGGCAGGTTGAGTACGCTTAATCGATTCCCACCAGTAATCTGCCTCTCCTCGCAACATAAAGGCGGCAAAGGGAACCTTTTGCTCCTCGGAGCATCCCAAGACATCAAATATCTTGGTAATCTGCTTTATCCATGTTTTCGCTATAAGTGGTTTTGGCTCTCCCTTAAACTCTGGTGGTCCCAGCTCCTTGAACTGTTTAGCGGTGACCGTCCGAGAGTTTTCAGTGTTTCCACCTACGTTTGGACAGGAGCCGCTCTCGCCTGCTGTTGCATGAACTGCATAAAGTTTCTGAACATTTCATCATTCATCATCTGGTCAGTGTTGTTGTTTGCATGAGGATTGTCACCTTCCTGATGCACATTATCCTGATTATTGATATGTGGTGAATCAACAGTCGCCTGTGCTCCATTGCTATTCTCAACATTCTCAGATGCCATTTTCAGATACTGCCACAAAATAAAAGTTAATTGATATGTCATATATTATCCTTATATTATGACCGACCAATTAAATATCATGCAAATAAACTTAGGTAGGTCATACTAGCGAAGGAATTCCCCGTCTCTCCCCTCCTAGTTCTATTCTCACATCTTAGCCAGGGATCATATCCCTAACTCTGATACCAACTGTGACGCCCCCAAAATTAGGTATACATCACCCATCTTGGGTCGTCAGATACATAGTACAGAATACAAATACAACTTACTAATACAACTGTCGTGTACAATACGACAAAACATAAACTGTGAGTTTGAATACAAATATTATCTTCTAGAGAGTATTCATACTCAAAAGGAGTCCTCATTACATTTATTAACACACTATTACATAGAATAGTGAGGACTACTAACTAATACTATCATTCGGACCATCACTCCGTTCCCCGACTTGCCCCAGCTACGTTCTCATTTCTGAAGAGAACAGTGAAAGAAAGGGTGAGCTCAACTAGCCCAGTAAGAAATATTATGACTAAGATAATGCAGAATAAATTATCATTAGCCTTCAACAATGTTAAACTGATAAAATATAATAGACATCAAGTTTAACTGCAGCGGAACAAGCAATCCATTAAAAGAGTCAAGTAGAAAATAAACTCTACTATCTTTTATGATTTAAAAGGTTTTTCAACAC
Organism: Panax notoginseng; assembly: GCA_016801055.1. Classification (NCBI taxonomy): domain Eukaryota; kingdom Viridiplantae; phylum Streptophyta; class Magnoliopsida; order Apiales; family Araliaceae; genus Panax; species Panax notoginseng. Next base: position 42,380,060 of record CM029014.1, on the reverse strand, counting down.
TGTTATCGCTGAGACTCAGCTTAATAAAATAATCCACATCATCGAATCACCCCTGCACTACGGCCAAGGATATTCGTGTATTCATTAATGGTCATGATCATGCCAACAACTGTCCATCAATGCACTACGGGCCAATGAGGACTTTTACCACATCATTTGTAACATTACGGTCATGATTATACCGAATAATCCCTGGTCATAATCATACCAAGTCCATCTATGCACTACAGGCCACAGATGACTTTCAACATTTTATAAACATGAGGATGATGACAATGATATAAGAATTCAATAAAACAAGTTCAAGAATTAATTTATCCAAGAATTAACAACGTCCAAATTGTCAACATGATACTGCTTTGTGGAGTAAAATTCAAGAATGCTTAGAAGAATATTTTCATGAAAAGATACTGGATGAAACGCAATTATCAAGGATATTCCACAAATTTCATGGAGTATAGAAGTCAAAACTTAACCAACTGAGTATAATAAAGAATGGAATAACAAAAGAAATCACCATGCATGCGATAGACCGCACAGACAGGTTATTCCAACAGAATAATAAATAATGGAACCAGGTTCGGCGTAAACGCACAGACAGGATATTCCAACAGAATAATAATAAAGAAGGAACCAGGTCCGGTGTAAAACACATAGACAGGATGTTCCAACAGAATAATAATAGAGACGGAACCAGGTCCGGTGTAAAACACACAGACAGGATGTTCCAACAGAATAATAATAAAGACGGAACCAGGTCCGGTGTAAAACACACAGACAGGATGTTCCAACAGAATAATAATAAAGACGGAACCAGGTCCGGTGTAAAACACACAGACAGGATGTTCCAACAGAATAATAGAAGAATGTCACCAAGTATAGGGTAGACCGCTTATACAGGTTATTCCAACAGAATAATAAGAAATGGAATAACAACAGTTCTCTTCATGAATAAGAAAGAATAACACCCCTTACCGTTTTAAAGAAGAGCTGAAATAAGGAAGTAGTTAAGTAGCAGAATACTCTTCTTCTCTCTCTCTATAGTTTCTCTCTATAGTTTCTCTCTCTAGAGTTCAGTGAATTCGTAAGAAATAATGAAGGAATGAGCTGCTATTTATAGAAAAATAGAATGCATAGTAACTAATCCATGAACGGTCCAGATTGATTACTTTAATCTGACGGTCCATATTTAAAGAAAAATCTTTTAAATAAAATATAATATATTCTATTTATAGAATAACTTTAATAAAGTATTTTGTTTTATATAAAAAGATGTTTCTGTTTTATTACGTTAATAATACGAATAAAACAAAACGTCATTATCGCTAAATAATTCATATTATTAACTGACAATAATTGAATCAAACTGAGTGACTTCTCACATAAGCATTAATAATCAATACCGTGTGCTACTATGCAACCACACGTATTACTGTACTTTTACTATCGAGTAGTTCAACAGTATCAATGGTAAAACTTCCGCCGTTATTTTTAATAAAATATTTTTGTCGTTTTCTCAATCCGACAATAATTCTGTTGTGGGGTCCACCAATGATTGTGCCGTTGTACGAATATTCCCTGTTAAAATGAATATTTCCCGACCAATCGAATATTATATAACAACTTGCGTACTTTACAAAATTTATAAATATTACCCACAACTATAACATTATATCAAATTTACTCCATAATATTCAAAATTGATATTTATAGAAAATTCATCTTTATTTATAAAAGTTGGGGTCTTACAATATTAATAAACATGATAATATAGTGTGGGTGTACAGATTATCTGCACAAACACAGAGTCTGCAATTTCATCCTCTACGGAAATCACATCTCCTATGGGCAAAATTTTTTGTTGAGCCTGAACATTTTTTATATTTAAATCACTCCAATATTCAGGAAAACGACATGACATAAAGACTTGGAAGTGAAAATATCTACATATGGCTCGTACCTTTTCCAAATAACTGTCCACAGAATCATCATTGATAGAAGGAGCAACTATGAAATCAAACAATTCCCGAATTGTCATAACAGCTATACCATGTTTTTTGAAGAAGTCCTGCATGGCATCACTCCCTCAAATGAGCTATCATTATTAATTGCAAGTAACTATTTTATTTCCTTCTCTTATCTAATTCAAAACAAAACCATGAATCTTTGTGGAAAAACTCACAGAAACATGAACACAATCCTCACGAAGGAAATCAAGGGCATGAGGGTGGTCGAGATCAACTGATTGTGAAACATCAATAATATACAAGTGACCCTGGCAAAGAGGATAAATAGATTTTCGTAATATTGTCCCAAATAGGAAGTGCAATAAATAATGTATGAATTGCAATAAGTGATGTAAAAGATATAGAGGCTCACCTCATAGTGAAGTATGTTATATTCGCTGAGATCTCCATGCATCAGCTTGCACTTCTGATATAATGTCCGCATTGTCATAATCATCTGATTACATATGTTAAAAGGTTATTGTAATATCAATGGCATGGGTATCCATGCAAAACAAATTATAGTGTTAAGGTTAGACCTGTATTAAACCAATGGAAGTAGAATCCATGGATTTTTTCCCAGGAGTTTATATATGCTAATGGCCATAATGGAATCCATTGATTCATGAGTGCAGCAATCTTGAACCTTGCATAATAGGCCTCTCTCTCTCTCTAACTTGATCTATCCTCCAACATAACATCAATTTCATCAATCAAAATTAAATTGGACAAGTGGCTAGGATTCCTAAACAAAAAATTATGGCAATCAGTTTGGAATCATAAGGAGTAAAGTGCCCGACCCAAAATATTCAAGTTAGATGCTCTATATATCCAATATGAGAAAGGCTTGAACCATTTGGTGCTTTATATATGCATGCCGAAACATGGATTGTTTAGAAGGCAACCTAAAGGGGTAAAAATACTCCATAAGGAATAGGAACATCTATATTCAACTAGAAAACTCTTTTGGAATCTTTCTAAAAGAAAAAATTGCAGACACATACAACAAGTGTAGCATAATTGAGAACTTGCTCAGTCTGCAGCATCATGCCATCATATATCAAAAATCATCAAGGAACCCAATACCAAGACAGAGAATGCCACACGTGTTGGAAATGTACAATCATACAATAAAATCGAAATTCATATATACATTAAATCAACCATCTTGTGCAGTAAATGAAACCTAAATTACATTATTGTCATCAATAGCTCTAATATTCTAACTCAAGAACAGAATGGCAGGTAGATAAAAATTGAGGAATCAAAAATGCATAGGAGTTGATATTTGTAGAAAAACAAAAGCATCACACCTTATCAACCCATGCTTCCTTAAACTCAACAATGTAAGGGTGTTGAATCCGTGCAATTAAAGAAGATTAAAGAAGAACTTTGTCCCGGCTAAAAATACTGACTTCACATTTTCAAGAACCATAAATGATGAAGGTTAAAGAAGAATCATCTAATAATATACAATATGTCTTAACGGATAGGAAACTGTTTCACTACAATATTCGCACCCATCTGAAGAGATATAAAGCAGAAAATTAATAATCAAAGAAAATAAATGCCAATAAAAATTCTAGAAATAAATACCTCCCGATAACCTTAGCTAGGGTTTTGATGTAACTATCGATGATCTCATCTCTTGTGGGTTCACCCTCAGGTTTCTCAACAACAACAAGCCAGTGCTCAAAATCGCAATCGTCGAGCAAAATCGTCTCCTTCGGGGGATGATTTGACCAGTTAGGGTTTGAATCGTTGTTTGGCGGGTAGCGAAACCAAACCAGAGATGAAACTCTCGAATTAGGGTCTCCATGTATTGTCTGTACATAGAAAAATAAATACCAAATAAATCTCAAACACATAGGAAGAAAACTTAGCAAGGAGTGGGTGTGTACTAGCTGATGATTCCAGCCGGGGGAGGCGCTCCAAATCTCAAGGGAACCGTCTTCTCGAGCGGCAGCGACTTGAGAGTCGTCGGTGCTGGTGGCTAAGGCTACAACCGGAGACGACTTCCATTTAACAGAGCTGTTGCGAACGCCATAATAGACGCGCTCTGGATCCTGATTCACCGGCGTTCGCGGCCATTCACCGGCGATTGCTGAACTGGATCCCGATTCTCCAAATGCAGAAGTTCTACTCCATCGTCGATGTGTCACTGGAGCTTAGAGCGGTGGCGGAAAATAAATTGAAAGATTTTGTGTGAAAAATGGGAAGGAGGGAATATCAGATTGGGGGAAAATTAGGAGAAAAGTAAGGAGGGAATGAAATTAAAGTATAGGAAACGTTTTAAGCTCCGTGTTTTCACTTCCACATTTTTTTAAGCTCCGTGTTTTGTCTGATAGACAACGTTTTTAAATAAAAACGTTATCCAGTTAAAACAAAAAAATGTCCTTTTAAATAGATAACGTTTTTGCATATATATCTACAACGTTTTTTTAAAAAACGTTGTGGAAAAAAATACCACAACGTTTTTATAAAAAACGTTGTGGTTTAAGCGTTGTCTATTTAGTAATTTGTAGTAGTGTGGTACTGCAACTGGGGAAAGGAGTGCAACTGATAGTCAGAGATCAAGAGATGGTGGAGTCACACAATGTGCATATGGGGGACAGTGAAGCAAGAAAGTCTGCAAGTAGCTTTTTGGGCAGCTTTAGTGTACTTTTGGGTCTAATAGGATATATTTTTGGGTCTGATAGGGTATCTTTTTGGGCAGCTTTAGTGTATTTTGGAGCTGCTTTAGTAACTTATGACTATTTTGGTTTGGTTGTAACAAATTAAGACTTATGTGGAGTATATGTAGTATGGTTGGAACAGGTTTTAATGACAAAGCTTTTGGTTGGCAGTTTCAACCATTGTTACTTTTATGTGTGCAGTTGTATTGGGTTTTTAAATTTTACAGTTTTGTATTGTTGCAGTTTTGCAGTTTTATATTGAAATGTTGTGTTGGTGTTAAAATAATATTGTTGCAGTTTTGTGTGTGTGCAGGGAACTGAAAATGTATTAACTGCATTGTTGTAGTTTTGTTAGTTGTTGGTTGGCAATTAATGTGTGTTGTTAATTGTTGGTTGGCAGGGAACTGTAATGTTGTAACTTTGTGTGCAGTTACTTTTAGTAACTTTTGTGTTGAAAATCTATTACTTTTCCAGTTTTGTATTGTTGCAATTTTGCAGTTTTGTTAGTTGTTGGTTAGCAGTTAGTTTTACTGTGTGTTGTTGGTTGGCAGGGAACTGAAATGTTGTATGTGTGTGCAGTTTTAGTTGTTGGTTGGCATGGAACTGCAACAGCTATTGTTGCAGTCAAGTATTGGCATTATCACATACATATATAGTGTTGCAATGTATATTCTGTAGAGATGGCAATTTAGTGTTGGCATTTTGAAATTGCAGTTTTGTATTGGCATTTTGTCAACTATTTGCATAAACCAAATCAAACTTCCCAAGCAACAACAATGATAATACAACAATTCCATTTCACATTCAATTTTTTGTCAACTATTTGAAGCATAAACTGTCAAAAGAAACACATTCAAAACAAGTGGTTCATTACATAGCTTTGAATGCTTAAAAATTCATGAAAACATAACTTAATACAACACACGTCACCATCCATGATAATATCACATACAATTGAAATTTCTTATTTGCCTCTCTTAGTCTAATAGATTCTAACTCCAAGATTAAGGCATCCCTTTTCAAATTCTTTAATTTCTCTTTCAACTTTCTTGTTTTGTTTCTCAGCAAATTGACTTCATCTTCATTCCTTGAAACAGAACTCATATCACTGCAACCATGAACTTCATTTTGAGTACTTATGTCCAACCATTGAAAAAATCCACAATATTTATTAACGTCCTGTAAATGAAACAACACTCAAACCAAATTCAATCCAAAGTATATTATAATAACATACAAATTTATACAAAAAATTTACTCACTGGGTAAAAACGACATCCATAGAACCTTCTTCCCTTTGATTTGTTCTTTGTGGAGACACAAATAGATGTCGATAGACCGCAGAAACAATCTACCCTCTTTCTAGCAACAAACGATGATATGCTATTTGAAGAAGCCATTAAGAACCTTTTACAAGTTCAATTGGCCAAACATTATTGTGAATATAGCTATATAATATCTTATGTACAAAACTACCAATAGCTATGTAATATGTTAATACGGTTAATATGATACAAACAGGATTTTGCAGTGTATTGTGTCAAACATTATTGTGGAACATAGCAGCTAATATGATAGTAAATTTCCTACTCAAAAGATAACAGATAATACAGAGTCAGAGAAGTTGTTTGGGGGACTTTAAATAGAAAGAAGTTCCAAACATGGCTGACTATGGTACCCTATTTAGTACCAAAGGTAACAAAACCCTAGGTTCCCATCCCTAATTTTGAGCAGATTCCCCAAATCGATTTTATAGAAATCGGCAACAAAACCCTAGACTTTAGACCCAAACTTGCTAAACTGAAAAGGGAAGAGTTTTAAGACACAAAATCGTACATACCTTGTACCCACAATAGATCTAAGCCAAAAACTCAGTGAGCCGTGAACCCTAGATCTACTTCTTCGTTGCTGGAACCCTAGTGCGCTCTGAACGAGGTTGGAAAGAGATTTGCAGAAGAAATCATGGCTTCTAGGTCACAAAAGGTAAGCTTCTTCCAGTTATCTGAGCAGATTTGATGAAGAACCCTCTCATTTGTCTCTCTCTGTTTCTCACTATGAAGTTCGACTTCAATTTGGCTGGTAACGAACTTTTTATTTAGCCGCGAAAGCCACGTATCAAAAGTCATGTCATTTTCTTCTTTTTTTCCTTTTCTATTTTTAAGTTCACGTCAGATATTAGTCGAAAAGATGTAACGTTCGTGAGCCATATTTGACAGAATGACCCGATTAAACAATTTTAATTAGTTCAGTTACTTAATTTGAAAAATTAAAAGTTTAATCGTGAAATCGATAAAACGTGCCAACTTCGGTGGTTAGAAACATAGTTTTGCCATAATAAAATACTTAAGTGAGGATAACAACATATAAATCATTAGTAGATTCAAATTTCCCATTACAATGAATCATTCTAATATTAAAATTATATCTTATTATTAAAATACGATTTTGACAACTAATCCGTGTCTCACGCGGATTGTGTAAATAAATATAATTAAGTCTAATAGAAATTATGAAATATTCATGGTAAAACAAATTAATTAATCCTAATAGAGGCGATCACTCGAGTTATAAATTAAGCAAACTCAAATAGGCCGAAGAACAATCTGCCTGCTAGTGTGAAATGTTAAAAAAAATCAAAATTAATTTGTGATATTGTAAAATTCAAAGTTGATTTAAATTTATTTTAAGATTTTTATTATAAAACCCGCATAGAGAGTCATGCATTTAGGGAGTGATATTTGTTTCTTTTTATTTCTCGTTTGTAGATTTCAAGAAAGCATTACTGACTTAATTTTTCATATTATCTCTATATTAAATATCAACTTATTTCTTTTTTATCTTTTTCAATTAAATTTTAAAAAAGTAATAATTAAGATTTTATAACTATTTTAATTACTCAAACAAAATATTAATTATATTTTTGAATTTTTGAATTTTTGAATTTTTGAATTTTTTTCCTAGGAACCGAGGGAGTATATCATAAACCAAAGACAAACAACTAATCCAATCCCCATGCACCCATGTTTCCTTCAAATGTTCTAAGATTCTGTTCCCACAATCAATACATTATGCGTCATATCGCGAATAAAATGGAAAACAGGTTGGATATTTTACAGAACGGAAACCCTAATCTCTAGCTAGGGTTGACTTACGGCTTGTAATTTTGTGTCTGAAATCTTGGATCTTGGAATTATGGACCACAGTTTCAAGAGAGCACATCCTCTCTTCTCATTTTCTATGTTTCCTTGTATTTTTCTATTTAAGTTTTGACATCTGACCTTTTATTTAATTTTAAAGTTAATTAGTGTTAAGTAAGAGATTAGATATCAAAATTTAAATAAATGAACACAAAGGAGACAGAAAAAATAAGAACAGAAAATTTGTTCTCTAGTTTCAACACCTTAGAAACCCTAGAAATTTATGTAGCCTTGTCTCATAATTTCTTATTGTCAAATACTACTACTATATATTTACTCTAAGAACATAAATATTAGGGAACTGATAGTTTTATATATATATTTTTTGATATTTTCAAATGATCTTATCTCAGATGAGCATAAAGTAAGTTTCATCTTCACGTAAGAAGAAACTATATTAAAATATCAAAAATACATATAAAAATAATATTCGCCTAAATATTACTCTTGCTTATTAGTTCTAATTTTTTCGGTCATTTGTTCCAATCCAATTTTATGGGATCAATATATATATATATATATATATATATATATATATATATATATATATATATATATATATATATATATATATATACGGTCAGGATCAAGAGCATTCCGTCTTAAATAGCATTCTTTTATTAAAACTACGTCGTTTTGGAGGGACGCGGTGAAATTTTTGTAAATACGCGGTGGCATTGTATTTACAAAAATGTCACCGCGTCCCTCCAAAACGACGTAATTTTAATAAAAGAATGCTATTTAAGGCAGAATACTATTTAAGAAGAATGCTCTTGATCCTTACCGTACATATATATATATATATATATATATATATATATATATATATATATATATATATATATATATATATATATATATATATGGGAAAGATCCATAACATATATTTGTTAAGGATCTTTATAGGGTATCCACCATTTATACAATTGAAAACAAAAAAAGAGCGATTATTAAAAATTAAAAATCGATATCCACAACTATTAATAGTGACCATAACAAATACATGCTACTCCCTCTGTCCCAAATTAATTGCTCAATTTTGACCTTTTTAAGTCAAATTGACTATTTTTAGAATTAATAATTAAACATATATAAATATATTTCTAAAATTATAAAAATTTGGGTTAGTAATAAATTGTATATACTTTCTTTTGGTTATAATCTCTTCACCTATATTTTAGCAAAAATAATAAAAAGATTAGTTTTAAAAATGGTCAATTTAATTTTAAAAAATCAAAATTAAGTAATTAATTTGGAACGGAGGGAGTATAAAAAGATTTAACGTTGGTTAATATTAATAGTAAATAAGGTCTATAATGATTCATAGTACTAATACATTGCTATGATCCTTACCCATATATATATATATATATATATATATATATATATATATATATATATATATATTTGCGTGTATATTGATGGATTGTGAAGTGGGGAGAATGAACAGGAAACAAGGGGCTCAGCCATCAACACGGCGCTCCAAAAGTGGTTGACCGTGGTGTCCCTCACGTGACCCCAGCTGTTTTATTACATCATCCTACCCTATAATCAATTACTATTAATTAATAATACTAGTACTATAATCAATGAGAATGTGACCCATTCCTTATGTTTCAACAACTTGTGCATGTAGCAATGTCAAAATTCAAAAGCCATTCCTCACTACCTACACTAGCCTCATGTAGTAGTACAGTATCTCTAATCTCTCTCTTAATGCCGGTCCATTTTTCAAAACTCAATTTTTAAGAAAAAAATCAACTTATTCGTATTACGTGTATCTGATAATTTATTTAATACGTACTAATTATATATTTTGTTATTTCATTAATATAAATTTTATAACGACCGTTGGATCAAATATATACTCCATATTAGAAAGATTTGTTTTGTCCAATGGCAACTCACAGAAGCCACTCCCCAATGTGGCGCGGGGGAGAGGAAATTGCAATTTGACCGACAAAGTCTTAAAACCTCCCTGGTTAATCCAACAGGCTAATTAATTTAATTTATTTGCAGCTCGAATCCCAATGGATCATAACCCTACCCAACACTTGCGCCGTAGTACTAGCCTACTAGCTTTCTACACAGTAGGGAGTTGAAAGAAATGCACATCATGGGGATTAGATTAAGAAGCCATTTCCTCAAATGGATGGATTATTAAACCCTAATCTCATTTCATGAGAAAATCAGCATCAAACGTGCAAATTATCCTAATAATAATAATCTCATGTACATCTTTTTGATAGTTATGTCTAATTAAGGCTGAGCAAACAGTTCGGACTCGATTCGTACTCGCTCGACTTAAAATATAAATGATTCAAATATAAATAAACTTTAAAGTTCGATAAATTACTCGAACAATCTAAAAATTAGTAACTAAGATCCTATGACCATTCAAAATTCAGGCATGAAATATGTATCATATAAAACAGTTGCATATTTTTTGATTAGTTGCTCGCTAGCATAGTTGTACAAATAACAAGTAGTCACAACTAAAGCTGTAAAATGAACAAACAGTTCTGGCTCGATTCATACCCGTTCGACAAAAAGTTCGATTCGAGCTTTAACTCAAATGAGTCAAATATGAGTAAATTTTAAAATTTAATAATTTACTCGAACCTTCTCAAATTGTAATTTTTTATTGATATTCGGATCATATTCGTTCGAAAAGTTTAAACTGTTCAGGCTCGATTCGTGGTCGTGCTCGACTCGGTAGCTAAACGAGTTTCAATCAAACCTTATTTTATACTCAATAAATTTTGTGAACCAAATCTGAACAACTCAATACTCGGCTTAATTCGGTTTATTTACACCCTTAGTGACGACTTCATTGCATCAAATAAAGAACTGTAATACTACAATAAGTTCTACACTAACAGTGACTCAAAGTTAATTCCTCTAGTAGTAGAATTCTAAATGCAGGTAAGCAATAAAAGGGAAACAATTCCACACTTTAATTCCTCTTATAGTAGCTTCTTCAAAGCAACTAGGGGTAGGGATAAACTCTTATAGACTGTGGTGAAAATCCGATTCTGGAAAAACAATTCCCCTACAAATTTTCCTCGACCACGCAAAAACCAGCAGAACAACATCGAAAATCTTTACATTGATAGGATTACTATCAAAAAGGCTTAAAAGTAAGACAAAAGACAGTAGAATGGAATTTGATATTAGAAATGAATACTTCAAAGACAATAAAATAGAGCTACAAGTCTTGGGCTAAGATGTTGCAAAATTGGTTGAAGGGGACTTTTCCCTGAACTCCCAAATATAAAGAAAGCTAGAATCAAAACAAATGATGCAGTAATTCAACTGTACATTCAAAATAAGTCGCTTCCTTCTCTATTTTCCTATGTTGTCACTGCCAGAATCCATCAGAATTGTTAGCTTTCTTGCCGTCTTCAAAAAGTTGCTACAAAAATAATGACAAAAAGCTATGCCTTCAGTATTTAAAGTAATAAAAAAATGGTTTGATGATATGTTAGAAAGAGATTTGCACATGATATATTGATATACCTGAAGGGTTCCTCTCCGGTGTGCTTAACTGCACCTGTTTTGTCCCGGTAAAGCAAATTGCTCAACATCTCTGAACTCTCTAGACCAAACATGTCAATCAGTTTTTTGTACAGCTCCTCGTATGAGCCAAGGGCAGAAAGGTCGAGAGTTCGACCCACATCCTCCGACTCAATGAACACCTTGCAATGGCCAGTTTCACTCTCGCCATCATCGGACGAGCTGTCTGGTGGACCATTCTGAAGAACTGCAGATCCTGAACCATCAGAGAGATTTGTCATCTTTTCCAAATTTCCATCTAATGAACAGCTTCCAACAGTGTCTCCGGAGCAACTCTGAGAGAGCTGCTGCTCAGTGAGAATGGGTTGACCAAACAGCAAGAACATAGGTGCTGCTTTATTGGTATCACAATTTTTCTTCAAACAAGGGCTAGAATTACCCATTGTAAGCAAGCAAGATATATTATCATCATTTTCGGGGTTGTCATTAAACCCGCTAGTGGGGATTCTAGAAGGTGGTGAAGCAGCATTTTGAAGCTGCTGGAACCCAAATGGAAACAGACCTGACTGCAGTTTGTTGAAGTGGAGATCTGGTGTAGATAATCCATATTGAGCATGCCTGGCTCCCTGTATGCCTGCAGGAATGTTGTCCAATATACAACAAAAAGGGCTGCTGGGCCTGAGGGGGTTGCTGAGAAGTGATGGCATCGAAAGCTGCCCCAAGTGAGAGAAATCCGGAGGCTGTGGAACTCGCAACTTCTTTCTTGGTGGTGAGAATTGGGAGAGATGGATGGCGGGCATATTTGATACCAATTCAACCAACCATGGGTTGACTCGCTTCACATTCTGAAGTAAATCTGGCTCATCCCATGCTACCTGCAAATGATTTTTGCCAAGATGTTAAAACCAATATAGTCAACAAGCGGATCCTAAACTACTAGTTAGAAGAACCTTTCAGGCGGGAATTTAAATTAGAAATCTTTCAACCAATGTCCAGGTTCCAATATCGTAATGACACCAAATAATTTATAGTGTAGATCTTTCATGACTGTATTCCGTAAAAAGGATATATGAGCTATACTTATATGATATAAACATTTTTTTAGTTCGGTAATGTAAGAAAACGTGCACATTGCACATCATCTTTGTATTGCTTTTAAATAATTTCAGTAGTTAATCCTATTTGTAGTAACATTGAGAAAATTTAGAATTATGACAAAAAAAAAACATAGGCTGCAGATGCCAAGATCCCTTTTGGTCAAAGGAAAACGCAGAGGACCAAGGAGAATAGGAAGAATTGAGTTAATCACTAAATAACAGAAAAACAAAATTGCTGAAGGTTAAGCTGCTATGGATCCTTTTTTTCTAACATAAACAACAATATCAGCTGGAAATTCAATATTTACATGAATTTAAGAGAAGTGTCAGCAAATATGCATCCAGTTAAAACTGCCAATCTTTTTTTAAAAAAAATAAAAAACAAAATTGGTAAGGAGGATTAAAAGTAACCCACTAGCAAAATTATTCGCAGAAACATAAGTAAACATAATCTACAAAATATGAACCGATTCAGCAGAAAATAGTAGATTCCATCACAATAACAATCCAAAAATTCGTAAATATAGAATTTAATTCAACAAATCACAATTAGAATATGCTTCGGATTGCAGGGACACTTAAATCAGGATATAAGTTACCTGGAGAAGGCGCCACGGAGAGTTAGGCCAACGGATGGGATCTTTGACCTCAACAGAAGAGATTGTCCCCATGAACCAGCTTATCCTAGATGAATCCTCTGTCTCAAAAGGCATTTTAAACCTCATTCCAGAGCACCATTGGATTCTCATTGCAGCCCTCACAGATGAGGCCTTCACACAAAACTCTGGTGTGCTTGCACGCGGGTAGTAAACAACCTCAAAGGGCTCCCCGTTGGCTGCAAGAGTTGCAGATTCAAAAACTGATTCAGCACTCACTTTTCCCATTCCCTTCAGACTGCTAGCAAAATTTCCATTCACATTACCATTCCGTACATACTTATTCTCATCCTCCCTCATGAATCCAGGAAACGCCCCATATACAGGCGCAGAATTCCCAGCTGCCGTGTTCCATCCAGATGGGGATTCAGGTCCCCCACCAATTCCCCTCTTTGCACGCCGAATACCAACACAAAGATCCCCGTTGCCCGCCCTCAAAAACACAATCGAATCTCCAGCAACAAGCTTCTTCTGGTTCACAAAATTACTCCACCCCGTGGTCAAAAGATGACGACGCGGCGTCCCTCTATAAATATGCCGAAATTTCCATATCTGTCCATGAACATCCTTAGCTAGGATGGTCTGAACCGGAGGTTCAGCCGAATAATCCAACCGGGGAAATATAGTCTCCGCACAGTACCTAGGTACCGAAAAACCTCCACCATTATTGGCATCAGATTGTGTCAATGTCTTCGCAAAGGAAGCAGGTTTTTCTTGATCCTCATTCTTATCAAATCCTAACAACCCATTATCATCATCAAACTCACAATCGCTGTTTCTCAATGGCACCAACCTTATTTTCGCATAAACCTCATCGGTCTCAGTATCAGCCATGAACTTAATGGCGAATACCCTACAAAGTATAAGTGCAGGAACTCTAGCAAAGTTCCCAAAATCAACATTTCCTTGGGCATGTTCAGCATGGCCCTGAGAGAAATAAAAGACTTTAGAATTCACCGGTGGCATTTGGACCATACCGCCGGCGCAGGCATGCCATAACTGTGAATCCAGGCATTTCTCTACTTCATTCAAGGGTTTGCTCATACTATTAATCACATAAATCATTTCAATCTAAGTAAATCCTTCTTTGCTTCTTGTTTCAAAGTAGAATTTGCTAAAAAATTGTAAATCCCTCTTTGCTTCTGGCCTCACAGTAACTTCTGTAACCAGAATAAGATTACAAATGTTTAATGCGTAAAGCAACAAAATTGTAAGGAAACGTGCAATTAAAAACCATCTATAGATGGTTTAAACAATTGGGTATTTTTATAATCAGTGAAAGCTAAACAATATAGAACCCAAATTCAAAATTCTACTGCCATTCATTCAGTTTTCTCACCAGAGGGAAAAAAAAAACAGAAATAGAGAGGATCGGAGAATAGGCACCTTAAATTTAAATGGGTTAAATTTAAACCTCCATTGCAGCAAGAATCTGTTTCAATAAATTGGAGAATTTCTTTAACAGTTCAGATCTCAGCCTTATCAGATCAATTTTGAGAAAACAAAATTCCATAAACGGGAGTTTTAAAGTGGTGGTGGTGGTGGTGGTGGAGGTGTCTTACAAGTGAATGGGCAGAGTAGAAATACACACAGTGAGTGTGTGAGAGTGTAAAAGAAGTAAAGGAGACAGAAACAGTCACACCTGAAAGCTTCCTTGCAGACCAGACGGTGGCAGAATGAGGGAGAAACAAATGGTTTTTATGGTTGAGAGGAATTCTTCCGCATTATTATATAATTTTATTTTTTCTTTTTTTTTAAAAAAATATAATTTAATTTTTACAAGCACGAGATTTTTACAAGAGTGTTTTGAATGTTTTTGTTTTGCTAGATTCCAAAATATTAGAACCACTCTTTTTACTTCTCTTCTTCCCATTATTATTTTAATTTTAGTCTTTTTTTTTGTAATTTGTTACTTTAATTCGCTTATTTGATTTCGATTATGATTAATCTACTAAAATTTTAACGTTTAAATTATAATAAATTTATTATAACTTTTGTACTTATAAGTATTAATTATAATAAATAATTTATATTAATTTTAAATTTTACAAACTTTTCTTCTAGAATGAAGAGAATATTTAACAAAAGATAGTTAAAATAATTAAAAAAGTAGATGATCCATAATTTTTATTTTTATTTGGATAAATGTATTTATACAATTACTTTTGGCATTATGGTGGCTTGGATTGTTTTAATGACAAGACATATTTATCTAAAAGACTTGGTTGTCTTATAAAGTTGATATTAATTGGGTAAAAATATTATGGACAAAGTAATTATATTTTTTTATACAAAATATTTTTTTTGTTACTAAAATGATATGAACCACGATATAATAATAATAATTATCATGGACCTTATTTGTCTATATAAATTATTTATTTTATTCTAAATGTTTTTTCCTGCTAATATTAATTCTCATCGTCTTATACTTTATAATTATGGACATATAAATATCAAGTTCCTCACCAAAACTAATTTTATCTCACGATATAATCACAATATATCGTGAGAGCCATGCACGAAAGTTTCAACCTTCTCTGAAATCAAAGCAATACTCAACAATTAAAATATTAACCGCAGTTACAAAAAGTAAATAAGTACTGTACTTATCATCTTAGACCCGACTCTTCCGTTAACTAACTAGAGTAAAGTAATTTAACATGTGGTCAAAGTCTGACTCTTTTGTCCCTAATTGTTGGGGGTATGTCCCTTATTTTTTGGTCTAGGATGATGGTCAAACCAGAAAAAAATGGAGATGGTTTTTACCCTTTGAAAAATTTACCATTCAAAAACTAGGGTTTACTTAAGAACACACATAACATTCTAATTTGGAATTGTAAAAATGTACCAAAAAGCCTCTCTTATTTGGGGAGCAATGCTACGCAGACCGGAAATCTGGACAGGGTTATTGGACATTTTGCAATTTTTTTTTTTTGCTAGTGATCCTTAAAAAGTATATAGTATTTATTCAAACAGTAATTTTTACAAAATATAGTGTTTTAGGTGTAATTTGGATACGTATCCTAAAACACTATATTTTGGGTATACATTTTTTAAGGGTCACTAAAACACTATACTTTTGTCTACTTAAAAGCAGCCTTGTTGCTGTTGATATAACAAAAATAGTTATAACATTCTTTTTCTCGAAATTAGGGTAGCACAAGAGTAACATTAAAAAAATATAAAAAATAACTTACAAAATGGCACGATAAAATATAAAGATCCGGTTACCATGAATTTAACTTTATGGTAAGTTGATTAATTGACCAATACAGTGCTGACACGCAGAGGGAGAGATCATCACCCATCCTGTGTGTCGCTGTTGGCATGACAAAAGCTTGTAATTTGGATATATTCTTATTTGTTACTCGAATTAAGCTAAAAATTAGGGAAACTTACAAACATTGGCTCTTTGAATGATCCGGATAAACCAAATTTAACTTTATGGTAAGTTGATTAATTGACTAATAGAGTGCTAAACACGCAGAGGGAGAGATCATCACCCATCCTGTGTGTCGACACTGTATTAATCAATCTGAACACGAGTTTCTTTAAGACGTTTGCTTACTTGGCACGAAAGTTGAAATACTTACCTTTAGTTTGGAAATATAAGAATATTTTCTCTTTTTCATTTTGTATATAAATGTTGGAGCTGTAGGAATAATTATTTCCTAATGTTAAATTAATTGGTGAAGAATGACAATAACATGTGACTAGCAAAAAAGCCAAAGTAATCGGCAGCCGGGAAACATATTTTAGGAATGTCAATTCTTAAGGTAACAACCCAAATTGTCAAATATAATATATGATTTTCAATATACCTTTCTTATTTATTTAACTAGTAATTGCTCGTGTCTAAAGGCACGGCGTAACGAAATCATTCTTCTCTCTCCGTTTCAACAATCTCACTTTCATTTTCTCTCTCTTCTCCTTCTTCTCCCATCACTCTTTCCCGCCTAAATCAATTAGAATGAATCTGAACCGTCCTTATGCTTTTCCGCTCAAATTCAAAATGGATTGACTATCTTATTAATATAGATTTCCTCTATCTCCTCCTTCCTCTCCCACCATCTTTTCCGGTCTAAATCAATTAGAATGAATCTAAACCGTTTTTGTATTTTCTCGCCCAAATCAATTAGAATGAATCTGAATCGTCCTGTGTTTTCCCACCCAAATTTAAACTGAGTTCTATGTTATTAATATAGATTGTTTAATTTAATAAGTCATATGGACTTTGCAAGAGCTAGGTTTGTTTTAATTAATTAACTTTATTTTACTTGATGTTTAATTGAGTTTGAAGTTTATTTACACTTAATTGATTGATGTGGTAGTTTAGATACTTTGCTGCCAATATTTGAAAATTCACTAAAATCTTGGTATTAAAAACAAACTCTAGTTTTAACTCTTGCTAACTTTGGAGGAAACCCCAATGTTCATTTTTTTTTTTATCATTGTGCTAGAAATATTCAACACGCTAAAACATAAGGTATGGATCGAGTCGAGTAAATAATTCGAGTCGAGCTGAGTATTGAATTGTTCAGATTCAATTTTTAAAATTTATCGAGTATAAAATAAGATTTGATTGTGACTCGTTTAGCTACCGAGTCGAATACGATTTCAAATCGAGCCCGAACAGTTTGAACTTTTTGAGTGAATATGATCCGAATATTAATAAAAAATTACAGTTTGAAGAGGTTTGAATAATTTATCGAACTTTAAAATTTATTCATATTTGAATCATTTATATTTTCAAATTGAACTTTTAGTCGAGCGAATACGAATCAAGTCCGAACTATTTAATTCATTTTAAAGCCTTATTTAAAAGTAGGGTGATACTAGGGGTCTCAAATTTTTTGTCACAAAAAGTTTTTCAAATGACGTGTTACCATAACATTGGTTGAATAGATCTCGTGTGATTGGTTATACCATAAATTATCCTTAAAATATTAATATCATGTCATTTGAAACTTATTTGAGGCAAAAAAATTAAAACCCCTACCATTACTAAAATATTGTACTCAACTTATAAATTATTTTAAATAAATAGTGTCAAACACTTCTTTTTCCGACTATTTTTTAAAAATAAACATTAAGATGCTTCAAATAAACTGCTACAAACATGATCATGCTCCATCTCTCTAAAATGATAACTTTATGATTAACCTATGAATACATAAGGTTTACTCTCTCATTCTCTCGAATACACTATATATAAAAGGAAAAAAAAACAAGTGGGGTGGAGGTACACCTATAAATTACCTCACTCCAATTCTTTTCTTTCTTTTTTATAGTTCATTCGGCAAGGAGGAAGTAAATCTGATGTATCTATAGATTTACCAATAAGTCTACTATTATATAAAAATCGCTCACATACTGCTTACATACATATTGGTATGGCCCACGCAGAGCAGGTCATGTGGACCATACCAATATGTATGTGAACGGTTTTATGTGATAGTAGCATTACTCTAATTTTATCTGAACTTTTTATTTTCTTTTACGCATCAAGATTTGGTAGAACACCGTCAAACATAACATATATTTCATAATGCTATTTAATTATATAGCTTGTAGTCTTCAAATTTAATATTTCGAATAAATATTAAAGAAATTGAACATGTATATTTTAAAAGAATTATACAGCTGGTGATTTTTTATATTACTTTATTTTAGTTGGTCACTCTATTATTCATTGTGGTGCATATATAATTGTAGTGTTTTGCAAACCTGCAGCATCCACCACAGATACCTTTCAAGCACAAACTTAATAGCTATCTTTTTTCTCTCAAATATTCACATCATGTTTGTTATTGCCAAATTTCGAATAATTAAATACTTAAATTAAACAAATATTTTATTTTTAGCCAAGAATTATTGTTTGAGATATTGACTCAACACCAGATTCTGAAAGAGGTTGGTTTCTTATCGTTAAATTGGCCAAATCCAACTCATTATTTTCTTCCTATTTTCTGCTTCATTTCAATATATTTTAGATATTTTTATGCAAGCGCAAAATCTTCTCACCATTAACTTCATGATCTCTATTTCTCGCAATTCTAAATTTCTTTTTACTAGAAAGAAAAAAGAAGAAAAAAAAGAGAGGATATATCCTAGTAATTAAGGAAAACTAGTCTTTGTAAATTTTCTTCATTTTTAACTCCAAGAATTGTACCCCAAAATTCAATTATTGCTCGAAATCATTGTCCCATTTCACAAAAAGAAACTGATATTTGTATAATACTTTTTGATATTTATACAACAAAAGTGTCGCTATAAATGTATAACGACGGTGAAAACCGTCGCTATAAGGTCTATAGCGACGGTCTTGGTGTGAAAATATCATTTTCTGTTGTGGATTTATCAATTCCTTCACAAAATTGATACTAAAACTAATTTATACGGTAAATGGTAATTAAAGGCCACTTAATTATTTAAAATATTTGAAATTATTCTAGTGTGATCTTAAATTAATATCATGATATGATAATGACTTGTAATCTCTAAACTCCACAAGGCAATGACTTGTGCTTTCAAATTCCTTTGAATAATCTCTATCATGCTCTCCAAACGGTCCTTTAAATAGTATTATTTCCATTCATTCTTTTCATAAACAAAAGTACAAAACAAATAAAGTATTTCAAGAAATTATCAAACATTTTAAAGAATATCCAAACAGTTTCAAATAAAACATCTTGAAAGAGACCCTTTAACCAAACATTTTGGGAACAAATGGAGGATGAGACATAAACAGTTGGAGATCAAACAAACAATGATAAGGACATTAAAATATAATTTATACAGATATATATATATAGAGAGAGAGAGAACTTCATATGCGGGTGATCGGCCACCTTTAGCGACAGACAAAATCATCGCTAAACTCGTTGCCATAGGATCTGAATTGTTGTAATAGCCCAAAACCGTCGCTATAGCCCGGTTCAGACCCTATGAGGACGGGTTTAGCGATGATTTTGTCCGTCGTTAAAGGTGGTCCGCATGCGGACCACTCGCATAAGAAGCGGACTGTCTGTGTGTGTGTGTGTATATATATATATATATATATATATATATATATATATATATATATATATATTGTAAGACCCCAACTTTTATAAATAAAGATAAATTTTCTATAAATATCATTTTTGAATATTATGAAGTTAATTTGATATAATGTTATAGTTGTGGGTAATATTTATAAATTTTGCAAAGTACGCAAGTTGTTATATAATATTTGATTGGTCGGGGAATATTCGTTTTAACAGGGAATATTCGTACAACGACACAATCATTGGTGGACCCCACAACAGAATTATTGTCGGATTGAGAAAACGACAAAGATAGTTTATTAAAAATAACGGCGGAAGGTTTACCATTGTTACTGTTGAACTACTCGGTAGTAAAAGTACAGTAATACGTGTGGTTGCATAGTAGCACACGGTATTGATTATTAATGCTTATGTGAGAAGTCACTCAGTTTGATTCCATTATTGTCAGTTAATAATATGAATTATTTAGCGATAATGACGTTTTGTTTTATTCGTATTATTAACATAATAAAACAGAAACATCTTTTTATATAAAACAAAGTACTTTATTAAAGTTATTCTATAAATAGAATATATTATATTTTATTTAAAAGATTTTTCTTTAAATATGGACCGTCAGATTAAAGTAATCAATCTGGACCGTTCATGGATTAGTTACTATGCATTCTATTTTTCTATAAATAGCAGCTCATTCCTTCATTATTTCTTACGAATTCACTGAACTCTAGAGAGAGAAACTATAGAGAGAAACTATAGAGAGAGAGAAGAAGAGTATTCTGCTACTTAACTACTTCCTTACTTCAGCTCTTCTTTAAAACGGTAAGGGGTGTTATTCTTTCTTATTCATGAAGAGAACTGTTGTTATTCCATTTCTTATTATTCTGTTGGAATAACCTGTATACGTGGTCTACCCTATACTTGGTGACATTCTGCTATTATTCTGTTGGAACATCCTGTCTGCGTGTTTTACACCGGACCTGGTTCCATTATTTATTATTCTGTCGGAACATCCTGTCTGTGTGTTTTACACCGGACCTGGTTCCGTTTTTGTTATTATTCTGTTGGAACATCCTGTCTGCGTGTTTTACACCGGACCTGGTTCCATTATTTATTATTCTGTCGGAATATCCTGTCTGTGCGTTTACGCCGGACCTGGTTCTATTATTTATTATTCTGTTAAGAATAACCTGTCTGTGCGGTCTATTGCATGCATGGTGATTTCTTTTGTTATTTCATTCTTTATTGTACTCAGTTGGTTAAGTTTTGACTTCTATACTCCATGAAATTTGTGGAATATCCTTGATAATTGCGTTTCATCTAGTATCTATTCATGAAAATATTCTTCTGATCATTCTTGAATTTTACTCCACAAAGTAGTATCATGTTGACAATTTGGACGTTGTTAATTCTTGGATAAATTAATTCTTGAACTTGTTTTATTGAATTCTTATATCATTGTCATCATCCTCATGTTTATAAAATGTTGAAAGTCATCTGTGGCCTGTAGTGCATAGATGGACTTGGTATGATTATGACCAGGGATTATTCGGTATAATCATGACCGTAATGTTACAAATGATGTGGTAAAAGTCCTCATTGGCCCGTAGTGCATTGATGGACAGTTGTTGGCATGATCATGACCATTAATGAATATACGAATATCCTTGGCCGTAGTGCAGGGGTGATTCGATGATGTGGATTATTTTATTAAGCTGAGTCTCAGCGATCACAGTGTTGGAAAATCTTTTAAATCATAAAAGATAGTAGAGTTTATTTTCTACTTGACTCTTTTAATGGATTGCTTGTTCCGCTGCAGTTAAACTTGATGTCTATTGTATTTTATCAGTTTAATATTGTTGAAGGCTAATGATAATTTATTCTGCATTATCTTAGTCATAATATTTCTTACTGGGCTAGTTGAGCTCACCCTTTCTTTCACTGTTCTCTTCAGGAAATGAGAACGTAGCTGGGGCAAGTCGGGGAACGGAGTGATGGTCCGAATGATAGTATTAGTTAGTAGTCCTCACTATTCTATATAATGGTGTGTTAATAAATGTAATGAGGACTTCTTTTGAGTATGAATACTCTCTAGAAGATAATATTTGTATTCAAACTCACAGTTTATGTTTTGTCGTATTGTACACGACAGTTGTATTAGTAAGTTGTATTTATATTCTGTACTATGTATCTGACGACCCAAGATGGGTGATGTATACCTAATTTTGGGGGCGTCACAGTTGGTATCAGAGCTTAGGGATATGATCCCTGGCTAAGATGTGAGAATAGAACTAGGAGGGGAGAGACGGGGAATTTCTTCGCTAGTATGACCTACCTAAGTTTATTTGCATGGTATTTAATTGGTCGGTCATAATATAAGGATAAAATATGACATATCAATTAATTTTTATTTTGTGACAGTATCTGAAAATGGCATCTGAGAATGTTGAGAATAGCAATGGAGCACAGGCGACTGTTGATTCACCACATATCAATAATCAGGATAATGTGCATCAGGAAGGTGACAATCCTCATGCAAACAACAACACTGACCAAATGATGAATGATCAAATGTTCAGAGGCTTTATGCAATTCATGCAACAACAGGTGAAAGCGGCTCCTGTCCACAACGTAGGTGGAAATACTGGAAACTCTCTGGCGGTCACCGCTAAACAGTTTAAGGAGCTGGGACCACCGGAGTTTAAGGGAGAACCCAAACCACTTGTAGCTGAAACATGGATAAAGCAGATCACCAAGATATTTGATGTCTTGGGTTGCTCCGAGGAGCAAAAGGTTCCCTTTGCCGCCTTTATGTTGCGAGGAGAGGCAGATTACTGGTGGGAATCGATAAAGCGTACTCAACCTGCCGCACTGAAGATGTCCTGGGAGAAGTTCCAAGAGCTGTTTAACGACAAATACTTTCCCGAGAGTATTCGTCACATGAAGGAGGTGGAGTTCATCAAATTGGAGCAGAATAATATGACCGTGTCGCAGTACGAGGCAAAATTTGCGGAGTTATCCCGATTTGCGTCCCACCTGGTGGATAATGAAGAAAGAATGACGCGGATGTTTTTAAGAGGTTTGAAGCCGGAGATACGTCAACATCTTGTTTCTCATAAACTGTGTTTGTATTCAGATGTTGTAAATAGGGCTCAGTTGGTGGAGCGCGATAACGAGACAACGCAACCAAAAGAGAGCAGCCGACAAAATGATAATACCAGTGAAAGCAGTCATCGAAGCGGTGACAACAAGCGTGGAGGGAATCAACAGGCCAGAAATGGTAACCACTTCGGTGGTAATCAGGGCCAAAATAATAAAAATGGGCATTTCAAGAAGAGGAGATTCAACAATGATGGAAAGACGTCAGCACCAGCACCTGTCGTTAAGGAAGGAGAACGACCACCTATCATATGTTTCAAATGCGGAGGGGAGGGGCACATCAGTCCAAACTGCGCGATGCCGTCCAAAGCATGTTATAATTGTGGAAGAGAAGGTCATTTAGCCCGATTTTGTCGTTTACCGAAGACAAATTCAGCTAGGATGGAGGCACCAAAGGCCGTCCCAGAAAAGTCAAAACCGATTGTGCAAGGGAGAGCGTTTGTTGTGAACTCTCAGAGAGCAAGGAACCCGAATGAGGTCATCACGGGTAAGCTTATCATAAACTCTAACGAAGTCTATACTTTATTTGATACCGGTTCTACCCATTCTTTTATTTCTCCTACTTGCGCTCATCGATTAAATTTGATTCCGGAGAAATTAGACTTTGACTTAGCAGTTGAAACTCCATTGGGAGAAACCTTCATTACATCCACGGTTTATAAGTCTTGTTTGGTTCAAGTTGGTACCCACACATTACCTGTCGATCTGATTTCATTAAAAATACTTGCATTTGACGTGATTCTAGGGATTGATTGGTTAACTACTCATCATGCAAAAATTGATTGTTTTCGTAAGGTTGTTAGCTTTCATATTCCTAATCGACCTATTATGCGAATTCAAGCAACCAAACCATTAAAATCAATCGCTGTCATCTCAAGCCATAAAGCTATTCGTTTATTGAAAAACGGATGTCAAGCTTTCTTAGCTCATGTCACAGATCTAAACAAAAATACGTCAGCTTTGAATGATATTTCTGTTGTTAATAAATTTCCTGACGTATTTCCCGAAGAACTTCCTGGCCTACCCCCAGAGCGTGAAATTGAATTTTGTATCGACCTTGAACCCGGTACAAAACCCATTTCCAAAGCCCCATATCGAATGGCTCCTATTGAACTTCAGGAGTTAAAGACTCAACTGCAGGAATTGTTAGACATTGGTTTTATTCGTCCTAGTACTTCTCCTTGGGGTGCTCCTGTTCTGTTCGTGAAGAAGAAAGATGGGAGTATGCGACTTTGTATTGATTATCGGGAGTTGAATCATGTCACCATCAAAAATAGGTACCCATTGCCACGTATTGATGACCTGTTTGACCAGTTGCAAGGAGCACAATTCTTTTCAAAGATCGATCTTCGTTCTGGATATCATCAGCTGAAGGTTAGAACTGAGGATATTCCAAAGACTGCCTTCAGAACTCGGTATGGGCATTATGAATTCTTAGTTATGTCTTTTGGATTGACTAATGCTCCTGCTGCCTTCATGGATATGATGAACCGGGTATTCAAGGAATATTTGGATCACTTTGTGGTCGTCTTTATCGATGACATCCTTGTTTATTCCAAAAGCCGTGAAGATCATGAGCAACACTTGAGGCTGGTACTCCAAAAGCTTCGTGAATACAAACTTTATGCCAAGTTGAAGAAATGCGAGTTCTGGCTGGAGGAGGTAGCATTCCTTGGGCACGTAGTATCAAGTCGTGGAATATCGGTTGACCCGGCAAAGATTGAAGCTATTCAAAGCTGGGAGCAACCTAAATCAGTGACCGAAGTACGTAGCTTTCTTGGTTTAGCTGGTTATTATCGGAGATTCGTGGAAGGATTTTCTCGAATCGCTACTCCATTAACTCAGCTGACTCGAAAAGATACAAAGTTCAGTTGGAGCGAAGAATGTGAGCAGAGTTTTCAAGAACTCAAGAGGAGACTCATTTCAGCACCTGTTCTAACAATACCATCTGGCTCGGAGGGATTTGTCATCTACAGTGATGCTTCGAGCAAAGGGTTGGGATGCGTTCTCATGCAACATGGAAAAGTCATAGCCTATGCATCAAGACAACTCAAGGAATATGAGAGGAATTATCCTACTCATGATCTAGAGTTGGCAGCTGTTGTCTTTGCACTTAAAATTTGGAGGCATTACTTGTATGGGGAGAAGGTGGAGATCTTTACGGATCATAAAAGCCTCAAATATTTCTTCACTCAAAAGGAACTCAACATGCGACAACGACGTTGGCTTGAACTGTTGAAAGATTATGATCATACCATTCAATACCATCCTGGAAAAGCGAACGTGGTAGCTGACGCATTGAGTAGAAGATCATATGCGGGTACAAGTGCGATATTGTCAATACAAAGGCCCATTTTGTGTGATTTGCAAAGGATGGAGATAGAGTTAAAGACTCCAGGGACCCATGTGATGATGGCGAATATACGAGTAGAACCGACTTTAATCGATAAAGTTAAAGCTGCTCAAGCTACAGACCTGGAGCTGATGCGTATGAAGAAGAAAGTGCAAGAAGGTGCTATGCCGGAAGCAAGAATCGATGAAGAAGGAATACTTCGAGTCAACTCCAGACTTTGTGTTCCTAACAACCCTGATTTAAAGTATGAAATCATGATGGAGGCGCACAACACACCGTTTGCAATCCATCCTGGAAGTACCAAAATGTATCATGATCTTCGTCATACATTTTGGTGGAGCAATATGAAGAGAGAGATAGCGTTGTTTATCTCAAGGTGTCTAACTTGTCAACGAGTCAAAGCGGAGCATCAAGTACCAAAAGGTCCATTGCAACCACTTGAAATTCCAGAATGGAAGTGGGAGCACATTACCATGGATTTCGTTACCGGTCTTCCTAGGGTTTCTCAAGGTATTGATGCGATTTGGGTCATTGTTGATAGATTGACCAAGTCTGCTCATTTCTTACCGATACGAGAAACTTATACACTTGAACGTCTTGCTCGTATGTACATAAACGAGATTGTAAGACTGCATGGTATGCCAGTATCCATAGTTTCTGACCGAGACCCAAGATTCACTTCACGATTTTGGGTTAGTTTACAAAAAGCTATGGGCACGGAGTTACGATTTAGTTCAGCATATCATCCTCAGACGGACGGACAATCAGAGAGGACTATTCAAACTCTTGAAGATCTATTAAGACTCTGTGTCTTTGACTTCAAAGGAAGTTGGGACAAGTTCTTACCATTGGTGGAGTTTTCCTACAACAACAGTTATCAAGCAAGTATTGGCATGGCTCCATTCGAAGCATTGTATGGAAGAAAATGTCGTTCTCCAGTATGCTGGGATGAGGTGGGTGAAGCAACGTTGTTGGGACCGGAGTTGGTACGTATGACTACAGAAAAGATTCAAACGATCCGACAACGTATAAAAACCTCACAAGATCGACAAAAGAGTTATGCTGATCTTCATCGAAAGGACGTGGAATTTGATGAAGGAGATCATGTGTTCTTACGTGTTGCTCCATGGAAAGGAGTTACGAGATTTGGAAAGAGAGGAAAGCTCAATCCTCGATTCATCGGTCCATTTTTAATCCTCGATCGAGTAGGAACTGTGGCTTATAGACTCGCTTTACCGCCAAGTATGTCTCGTGTTCATAACGTTTTTCACATATCCATGTTACGCAAATATGTGGAAGACCCGAACCACATTATTGAGTTAGAACCAGACGAAATAGCGGAAGATTTGACGTATGAAGAAGTTCCTGTTCAAATCTTGGATAAGAAGGAACATATTCTACGCTCCAAGGTTATACCTCAAGTCAAAGTTTTGTGGAGAAACCACGATGTTGAGGAAATGACTTGGGAGTTAGAATCTGAAATGAAATCAAGGTATCCTTACCTCTTCGACATACCAGGTACGTACCCTAATTTCGAGGGCGAAATTTCATAAGAAGGGGAGGTTGTAAGACCCCAACTTTTATAAATAAAGATAAATTTTCTATAAATATCATTTTTGAATATTATGGAGTTAATTTGATATAATGTTATAGTTGTGGGTAATATTTATAAATTTTGCAAAGTACGCAAGTTGTTATATAATATTTGATTGGTCGGGGAATATTCGTTTTAACAGGGAATATTCGTACAACGACACAATCATTGGTGGACCCCACAACAAAATTATTATCGGATTGAAAAAACGACAAAGATAGTTTATTAAAAATAACGGCGGAAGTTTTACCATTGTTACTGTTGAACTACTCGGTAGTAAAAGTACAGTAATACGTGTGGTTGCATAGTAGCACACGGTATTGATTATTAATGCTTATGTGAGAAGTCACTCAGTTTGATTCCATTATTGTCAGTTAATAATATGAATTATTTAGCGATAATGACGTTTTGTTTTATTCGTATTATTAACGTAATAAAACAGAAACATCTTTTTATATAAAACAAAATACTTTATTAAAGTTATTCTATAAATAGAATATATTATATTTTATTTAAAAGATTTTTCTTTAAATATGGACCGTCAGATTAAAGTAATCAATCTGGACCGTTCATGGATTAGTTACTATGCATTCTATTTTTCTATAAATAGCAGCTCATTCCTTCATTATTTCTTACGAATTCACTGAACTCTAGAGAGAGAAACTATAGAGAGAAACTATAGAGAGAGAGAAGAAGAGTATTCTGCTACTTAACTACTTCCTTACTTCAGCTCTTCTTTAAAACGGTAAGGGGTGTTATTCTTTCTTATTCATGAAGAGAACTGTTGTTATTCCATTTCTTATTATTCTGTTGGAATAACCTGTATACGTGGTCTACCCTATACTTGGTGACATTCTTCTATTATTCTGTTGGAACATCCTGTCTGTGTGTTTTACACCGGACCTGGTTCCATTATTTATTATTCTGTCGGAACATCCTGTCTGTGTGTTTTACACCGGACCTGGTTCCGTTTTTGTTATTATTCTGTTGGAACATCCTGTCTGTGCGTTTTACACCGGACCTGGTTCCATTATTTATTATTCTGTCGGAATATCCTGTCTGTGCGTTTACGCCGGACCTGGTTCCATTATTTATTATTCTGTTAAGAATAACCTGTCTGTGCGGTCTATCGCATGCATGGTGATTTCTTTTGTTATTTCATTCTTTATTGTACTCAGTTGGTTAAGTTTTGACTTCTATACTCCATGAAATTTGTGGAATATCCTTGATAATTGCGTTTCATCTAGTATCTATTCATGAAAATATTCTCCTGATCATTCTTGAATCTTACTCCACAAAGTAGTATCATGTTGACAATTTGGACGTTGTTAATTCTTGGATAAATTAATTCTTGAACTTATTTTATTGAATTCTTATATCATTGTCATCATCCTCATGTTTATAAAATATTGAAAGTCATCTGTGGCCTGTAGTGCATAGATGGACTTGGTATGATTATGACCAGGGATTATTCGGTATAATCATGACCGTAATGTTACAAATGATGTGGTAAAAGTCCTCATTGGCCCGTAGTGCATTGATGGACAGTTGTTGGCATGATCATGACCATTAATGAATATACGAATATCCTTGGCCGTAGTGCAGGGGTGATTCGATGATGTGGATTATTTTATTAAGCCGAGTCTCAGCGATCACAGTGTTGGAAAATCTTTTAAATCATAAAAGATAGTAGAGTTTATCTTCTACTTGACTCTTTTAATGGATTGCTTGTTCCGCTGCAGTTAAACTAGATGTCTATTGTATTTTATCAGTTTAATATTGTTGAAGGCTAATGATAATTTATTCTGCATTATCTTAGTCATAATATTTCTTACTGGGCTAGTTGAGCTCACCCTTTCTTTCACTGTTCTCTTCAGGAAATGAGAACGTAGCTGGGGCAAGTCGGGGAACGGAGTGATGGTCCGAATGATAGTATTAGTTAGTAGTCCTCACTATTCTATGTAATGGTGTGTTAATAAATGTAACGAGGACTCCTTTTGAGTATGAATACTCTCTAGAAGATAATATTTGTATTCAAACTCACAGTTTATGTTTTGTCGTATTGTACACGACAGTTGTATTAGTAAGTTGTATTTGTATTCTGTACTATGTATCTGACGACCCAAGATGGGTGATGTATACCTAATTTTGGGGGCGTCACACACACACACACACACACACACACATATATATATATATATATATATATATATATATATATATATATATATATACGGTCCGGATAAAGTGCATACCCCTTATCTTACTCACCCGTTCTCAACCCCCTTTAGGCGACGGTTTTGGTCATACAACCGTCGTCTATAATTTTAGCGACGCTATATGTTGTCCGTCGCTAAAAGTATAGGCGACGGTTGTATGACCGAAACCGTCGCCTAAAGGGGGGTGAGCACGGGTGAGTAAGATAAGGGGTATGCACTTGATCCTTGCTCTCTCTCTCTCTCTCTCTCTCTCTCTATATATATATATATATATATATATATATATATATATATATATATATACGGGTGAGTAAGATAAGGTGTATGCACTTGATCCTTGCT
Source organism: Panax notoginseng (assembly GCA_016801055.1). Lineage (NCBI taxonomy): Eukaryota > Viridiplantae > Streptophyta > Magnoliopsida > Apiales > Araliaceae > Panax > Panax notoginseng. The sequence goes on along the minus strand of CM029014.1, from coordinate 42,350,197 downwards.
TCAGTTTTGAACATGATATTATATCAAACATTATACATCAAGTCCCACAACATATGGGTTCTTTTAAAGGACTCATTTTGTGGTTGTCATTTTTGAAGTTAACTATATTATTAAAGATTAGTAATAGAATAAACACAAATTACATTGTGTTTCTATGTTTTACATTTATTAATTTTTAAATTTAACTTATGTCGGTATGAGTGCAATTATTATTATTACTTTTTTGTCAAATGGAATGTACAAAAAAGTATTAGATAAAATGAAATGAATATATGATGAATTTGGATTTGTAAATAGAAGTAAATTTGAATAGTATATATTTTAAATGTAAGTTCACCTCACATAGCTAGATATTTTCACTTTATAGTCCTAAAATAAAAATATACTTTCTTTAATTAAGAACTTTAATTACACTTTAATTACATCTATTTTAGGACTATAAAGTAAAATTATAAATATATGTGCTATTTTAGGACTATAAAGTAAAATTAAGTTTAATTTCACTTTATATTCTTAAAATAGAAATATATTTCTAATTTTAAAATTGACTAAAGAGAAAATTGTATCTTTAATTTTAAATTAGGAAGAATATTGTGTAACATTTTTATTGAGCAATGAATTTTTGGTTAATTTCACAATAAATCATTCTAATTGGTTGTGTATGTGTAGATAATTTAAATTTAAAATTTAATTCAGCAAATTATTCAAACGGAATAATATCTTTTTTCATTCATCAAAACAATAGAATGTGATTTACATGTAATTTTACACTGCATGCCATCACAATCGCATAAACTCTCATATGCCCTACATCCCTAGTAGATCATCATTATTAATAGGGCTGAGCAAGAAATCAAATTGAAACTTAAACCGTACCAAAAATCATACAAATTGCACCTACGATTCTGACATATGTGGCGATTTTAGATAGGTTAAAAAACCAAATTTACGATTTTAGTTTGGTTACTAACCAAAATCGCACGCATAAAACCGAAATTGCACCACTTTCCCATTTGTTTATTTGGCGGTTGCATGGTGAAGCAGCTTGACTGACCTTCTATACTTCGATCAAGACTAGATGTGTAGTTGTTTCTGTTGAAATAATACTTGGCCATTTATACTCATGCTAATAGTTCTAGAACACTAATAGAAGTAGTTGTTTATTCTTTTATTGGATAATTTTCCAAAGCTAATCTACTGGTTGGTTCTCTAGTTATTCTTCTTTGATGTGAACTGTGACGCCCCCAAATTCAGACACTCATGTCTCGAATTTGGCTCGTCACGTGCTAACTCTAATAACATACTAAAACATTAACAATGGAATAATAGAATATAATTACATTGTTATAATATAATTATTCTCGTCCCAAGGGTTCGTAACTTAAACATCTCTTACACACCTTAAACATAATTAAACATAATTTAGATATAACTAATACAACACAACTTATTACACGAACATAATAATCTCCACTAAATATAAACTACTATGTAGCTTTGCCCTTGCCCTTATCGATGCCTGAGGGATCGCCTTGCTCTGCCTTAACTGAAATATTTTTAGGAAAAGCAACTGTAACATCCCCAAAATAGGTTTACATCACCCATTCTGAGTCGCCAAATACGTGGTACATGATACAAAAATAAACTTCATTTATACAATACGACAAAGCGTAGCTGAGAGTTTTTACACGAATATTGTCCAATAGACAGTATTCAAACTCAAAAAGGAGTTCTCATTACATTTATTATCATACTAAATAGTGAGGACTACTAAAACAACCATCACGGACCATCAATCCATTCCCCGACTAGTCCCGACTACGTTCTCATTTCTTTAAGAGAATAATGAAAGCAAAAGGGTGAGCTCAACTATCCCAGTAAGAAATATTATAACTAAGATAATGTAGAATAAATTATCATTAGCCTTCAACAGTGTTAAACTGATAAAATACAATAAACATCAAGCTTAACTGCAGTGGAACAAGCAATCCATTAGAAGAGTCAAGTAGAGCATGATATCTACTATCTTCTATGATTTAAAAAGTCTATCATCAATTTTATCGCTGGGACTCAGCTAAATAAATAATCCACATCACTGAATTACCCATGCACTACGGGCCAATGATATTCATTATTATCACCAATGGTCATGATCATACCAACAACTGTTCATCAATGCTCTACGGGCCAATGAGTACTTTTACCACATTATTTGTAACATTTCAGGTCATGATTATACCGAAGGATCCCTGGTCATAATCATACCAATCAACAGTCCATCTATGCACTACGGCCAAAGATGACTTTCATCATAATATAAGCATGAGGATGATGACAATGATATAAGAATTTAATTAAATGAGATCAAGGATAAATTTTAAAGATTTATAATTCAATTTATCAAGAATTCAATAATGTCTAAATTGTCAACATGATACTGCTTTGTGGAGTAAAATTCAAGAATAATATTGTATCAAAAATAATTTGGACATAAAAGAAATTAATTATTGTCATGAATAGTTCCTCGTGAATAGTACTTCGTGAATAGTACTCCGGCATGAAAAGATTAAACTTTAACAAGAATGTTTAGAAAAATATTCTTGTGAAACGATGCTAGATGAAGCGCAAATTCCAAGGATATTCTACTAATTTCAAGTAGGATAGAAGCAATACTTGTCAACATAAGTGTAGAATTAGGAATATGAAATAAAATAATATTGCTTACATACTACAGAATATATAAGAAAATATTATTTCTTACCAATATTGAACAGAAATAATATTTCTTACGAGTACAAAAGAAATGATATCCCATACAGTATGAAAGAAAATACGAAACTGTAAATGGATTTTCACCCGTCATGCGGTAATCCGAGTAGACAGATCATTTCCATAATTTAATAAAGAATGAATACAAACGGTTATTCACCATGCATGCGGTAATCCACGTAGACAGGTTACTCTCGCAGATTAATAAAGAATGAATACGAATGATTATTCACCATGCATGCGGTAATCCGTGTAGACAGGTTACTCTCACAGATTAATAAAGAATAGAATGACAACCCTTATTAGTATGAAGAAAATAACATTATTTATGAATACGAAAGAAATAATACCCCTTACCTTAGTAGGAGATTGGATAATGAAATAGTGTAGTAACATAATACTCTTCTTCTTTCTCTCTGATTCTCTCTCTATAGAATTCTCTTGTGAGTCGTAGTGAATTGGTGAGAATGAAAGAAGAAATAAGCTTCTATTTATAGAAGATTTCTAGCTTAGCCCTTGCAATGTGAAGGGGCAAGTGGCTTGACGACTGGTGATGTGAAAAGAAAAGTGGTTTGACGCCTGTAATGTGAAACAACAAGTTGTTCGACGCCTGTAATATGAAACGGCAAGTGATTTGACGTCTGGTAAATGCAATTACTACTGGCGAAAGTGACTCTTGATGATGACATATGGGCCCCCATGGAATAAACCAAACTTACCACAAACATCTCATAACAGACTTCTTATTTATATCAAAGATTGAATAAATATTACCACAAATCATTTTATCTTCAATCAACACATTTTTAAACTTTCAACAATTATTCATCATTAATATTATAACTCACAATATTTAACAACCAGATCATTCCCAGGAAAGAGGGGGCTTTCTCTCCCTATTGGCGCGCAATTAGGTGACCAAACCCCTTTCCTCGATAGAACTTTCTAGACATTGTCAATAATGCAAATAATAATATGAATAAATTTATCGTCTCAATGATGAGTGAGTTTTATACACATAAATTGGATACATTCGGGCTTAATTCATTGTTGTTCTCAAGTCTTTTAGAATAGTTTTTAAGTATTTGTGTCCATTCATACATGTTTTACATTGTTTTGTAGGAATTGGGATAAAGTTACTTGGATCGACGTTTGGGGTGGCTAGATTCGCGTTTTCGACTTGCCATTTACACAACAGTCACTTCAGAGCCAATTTGAGTATTGCTCGAGACATTATTTGTAACGACCCCAAAATAGGTCCATTCCATCCAACCTATTCTGAGTCGCCAAATACATGGTACAGAAAATAACTATAACTTTATTACAACAATTGTCGTGCAAAATACAACAACACATATGCTGTGAGTTTGGATACAAATATATACCAAATGTGACTCATGTTCCAACCGTTGACATCACCCCACAATGACACCTTACATAAAGGTATAGTCAAAAACAGTTTTAGAAATTAGAATATTTGGAAAGTGCTCAAGAAAAACTTCGTACAGGGGAGGCCATGCGTCTAGGTTATGATAGATATCATATGGCCACATAATTATCCTTGGTTGACCTAATAGACCCCAAAGAAAAACGAGAAGATTACTATCATATTCTTCCCAATGGTGAGTCTTCTCTTGACTTATCATTATCTCCACTGTCTTTAATCGTGAATTATACTTCAAACAAACACCAAGATTATATAGGTAGTGCCCATAGATATACTCAGCAAGTGGATGAGCACAACCCTGTCTTATGATGACACGAGGTTGTATGTCATTAGACATCTTGTATGATAGTGACAAAACACCCTTCCAACGTTGGGTTCGCCTCACCCTATTTTCTTCACCAAATATAACTACTAAATGATGACCACCGTTCTATTCCCTTGTTACCCCCGCTCGACCCAACTACACTCTTATTACCTGAAAGGAATTGTGAAGCAAAAGGGTGAGCACAACTAGCTCAGTAAAGAATATCATGACTAAAGATAATTAAATTATCAATAGCCTTCATCAATAATAAATCAGAGATTTAGAACATATGGTAAATGATAAAAATTTCATCTTTGCACTACGGCCAAAGATATTCATTTGTATCACCAGTTGGTCATGTTTATCTCAACATCTGTTCATCTTTGCACTACTGACCAAAGATATTCAATAACATGTCATCTTTGCACTACGGGCCAAAGATATTCATCAACAATTCATCTTTGTACTACAGGCCAAAGATATTCATCAATAATTCATCTTTGCACTACAGGCCAAAGATATTCATCAACAGTTCATATTTGCACTACAGTCCAAATATATTCATATCTCAAAGAAATATATAATCATTTCAGAATTTATATAAACAATAATTATAACCATGTTGATCAATTCACCTTTGCACTTAAGCTTAAGATATTCAATTATAAATTCAATGGTCATGATCATACCAGTCAAAATTCAACTTTGCACTACAGGCCAAAGAGAACCCTAGTCATGATCATACCAATAATCTACCCATCTTTACACTTTAGTGAAAGAGAATTTCAACATCAAGGTTATAAAAATGTTATATACGATAATAAAAACAATATAATCAATATATAGTTTTAATCTCCAGAGTAATATTCATAAATCAACTATAATTTGGTTAGAAAAAAAAACCAATTTTATCGTGAATAGTAACTCGTGAATAGTAACTCATGAATAGTAACTCATGAATAGTAACCCCGACACAAAAAAATAGAAATTCCACAATAAAATACATACCAATATTTCGGTATAATGATATTGAAAGAATAATATTTCTTAAGCTTATAAATAATTTATTTTAATTGTTTACACTTTACTAAATAATGCATTTAATCATTATAAAATGCCAAACTCATAAGATTTTATCACCAATAACAAAAACCCTCATCAAAAATCTGCATATACCTCATATAGGATTCTAAAGTCATAAAATCTTATTTTCTAATTTTTTTACTTCACAAAACATATTTAATTCATTTATTCATAACTAAACTATTTTCATGAAAAATACCAAATCAGTTCCAAAAATATTTCTTTTCTGCAATTTAGTATAATATAGTCCCATAGTGAACATATATTTTTCTCAGAATTTTTAAAAGTCATTTACTATTTTTCATATGGCCAAAATAGCCGAATATTTAGACATTTATCAAAAATTGTACTTTTATCTAAAAATTCTAAAATTCACAGAGTATACTCCTATCATATACATGTACTCCCAATAAAAATTTCATCAATTTTGGAGTTAACCACAAGGAATTATAAGCGATTACTTTTAAAATAGTCTTTTCTCATAAAATTCATAACTCTCAATCTATACATCCAAAAATCACCATTTTTGGACACAATCAAGAAAACTCATCAAAATATCATTTCAAATTTTTCTAGAATTTTTAAAGGTCAGAAAAATTACGAAACTGAAAAACATAACAACCCTTAAAATCCCTTACCTCAAAAGAGCAGTATTTCTGACTGGATATCGGATATAACGATGAAGAAAACATGTACTGATGAATATAAACTCACCAAGTATCTAAATACTCACAAAATAAACTTAATAATCTAGAGAGAGAAAGAGAGAAAACTTGTTTCTGGTGTGATTTTCAATTCTAACTTAGCCCTCTATTTATAGGAAAATTTTAGTAGGCTTGACCTGCAACCTGATGGCTTTACCTACTACTATTCCCACCCACCACATTTAAAATATAATTCAGCACATTTCTTCACCAACCACAAGTGGGGTCCACCAATTCTAGAATTTTTTATCAAAATGATAAACTCCGAAAATTCAACAATTTCTGAACCAGTCATCTTGTAAAATTCATAATAAATCATACGTTCATTTTTAACGGTTCAAAATTTGTAAACATATACTCAACTTATATATGTATAACATATCCAAAAATTACAACGATCCAACGGTCGGATTAAAAATTATAACGCCCGCAAAATATCTCAAAAACTCTAATTTGATTTTCAATACCTCCGTTCCGACAAAAATACAGATAAAATACCTCAACATTAACTCCATCTTTTTTAACCACAAAAATATATCCCTCATTTATATCCATATAAAATAAATATTTCCTTATCATATGAATCAATAATTAATTATTCACAAATAATATTACAGAATCACATTTATGACAATCAGGCCGTTCCCAGGAAAGAGGGGGCTTTCCAATAAGAATTTTTTCCTTACTGGCGCGCAATTAGGTGACCAAACCTCTCCTTAGATAGAACTTTTTAGACATTACCAATAATGTTATCTAATAATATTATTCAAATAATATGAATTATTGATCTGATAATAGAAAATACTGTGCAGTGACAATTATTGAACAACAATAATATAAAATTTTAACGTAACAATTATTGAATCAATAAAATAAAATATTGAACAGTAATTACTGTAACAATTATTGAGTAGTGCCTTCTTACGTAAGAATCAATAATAGGTACAATTCCGTGTGCTACTGTATTTTAACCACCGGGTATTCCAACAGTATTAACGGTAACAACTACGCCGTTATTTGTAAAAACTCAAATTTGTCATTTTCTTCATCCGACAGTTATTCTGTTATGGGGCCCACAAATGTCTGCGCTATCGTATGAATATTCTCCGATAGAAAGAATATTCCACGACCAAACGAATATTTCCCGACAACAATGAATATTTTATAACCACATGCGTAGTTTGAAAAAATTTTATATATCACCCTTAACTTTAACTTTTATCAATTTAACCATTTACTGAATAGTAACTATAAAAAAAATTGAATACTTTTATTTCATAAAATTCGGGGTCTTACAATCTCCCCTCCTTATGAAATTTCGTCCTCGAAATTTACGTACCTGGTATTTCAAAGAGTTGAGAATACCTTCCTTTCATTTTAGATTCCATCTTCTCTGTCGTCATAATTTTTCCATTGCTCATCTCCTGTATTTCAAATATCATTCTAGAATACAGCTTCAAAACAAGGGTTAATTTAACAAATTAACATATCACATAATATCCCGATATTATGACTGACCAACAAATAAGCTTAGGTAGGACACACTAGCGAAGGATTTACTTGTCTTTCCCCACCTAGTTGTATTCCCCGATCTCCGCCAGAGATCATATCCCTAAGCTCTGATACCAAATGTAACGACCCCAAAATAGGTCCATTCCATCCAACCTATTCTGAGTCGCCAAAAACATGGTACATAAAACAACTGTAACTTTATTACAATAATTATCGTGCAAAATACAACAACACATATGCTGTGAGTTTGGATACAAATATATACCAAATGTGACTCATGTTCCAACCGTTGACATCACCTCACAATGACACCTTACATAAAGGTATAGTCAAAAACTGTTTTAGAAATTAGAATATTTGGAAAGTGCTCAAGAAAAACTTCGTACAGGGGAGGCCATGCGTCTAGGTTATGATAGATATCATATGGCCACATAATTATCCTTGGTTGACCCAATAGACCCCAAAGAAAAACGAGAAGATTACTATCATATTCTTCCCAATGGTGAGTCTTCTCTTGACTTATCATTATCTCCACTATCTTTAATCGTGAATTATACTTCAAACAAACACCAAGATTATATAGGTAGTGCCCATAGATATACTCAGCAAGTGGATGAGCACAACCCTGTCTTATGATGACACGAGGTTGTATGTCATTAGACATCTTGTATGATAGTGACAAAACACCCTTCCAACGTTGGGTTCGCCTCACCCTATTTTCTTCACCAATTATAACTACTAAATGATGACCACCGTTCTATTTCCTTGTTACCCCCGCTCGACCCAGCTACACTCTTATTACCTGAAAGGAATTGTGAAGCAAAAGGGTGAGTACAACTAGCTCAGTAAAGAATATCATGACTAAAGATAATTAAATTATCAATAGCCTTCATCAATAATAAATCAGAGATTTAGAACATATGGTAAATGATAAAAATTTCAACCATAGTTGCAGCGGAACGAGCAATCCATTAGAAGAGTCAAATAGACTATAAAGTCTATTATCTTCTCCATGTTAAAAATCCATCAACAATGTTTTATCCCTGTAACATCAATCAACAATTCTGGTCCACAATCATATGAATAACTCATAATCATAACTGTAGTTCTAAATTCCTCTTCTCATCCAAGACGAAGATAATTTTCATCACCTATCTTTACCTGAAACATCAAAGATCATGGTTACACCAAATCACATTTCCTGTTCATAATCATACTAATAACTTCATCTTTGCACTACGGCCAAAGATATTCATTTGTATCACCAGTTGGTCATGTTTATCTCAACATCTGTTCATCTTTGCACTACTGGCAAAAGATATTCAATAACATGTCATCTTTGCACTACGGGCCAAAGATATTCATCAACAATTTATCTTTGTACTACAGGCCAAAGATATTCATCAATAATTCATCTTTGCACTACAGGCCAAAGATATTCATCAATAATTCATCTTTACACTACAGGCCAAAGATATTCATTAACAGTTCATATTTGCACTACAGGCCAAATATATTCATATCTCAAAGAAATATATAATCATTTCAGAATTTATATAAACAATAATTATAACCATGTTGATCAATTCACCTTTGCACTTAAGCTTAAGATATTCAATTATAAATTCAATGGTCATGATCATACCAGTCACAATTCAACTTTACACTACAGGCCAAAGAGAACCCTAGTCATGATCATACCAATAATCTACCCATCTTTACACTTTAGTGAAAGAGAATTTCAACATCAAGGTTATAAAAATGTTATATACGATAATAAAAACAATATAATCAATATATAGTTTTAATCTCCAGAGTAATATTCATAAATCAACTATAATTTGGTTAGAAAAAAAAACCAATTTTATCGTGAACAGTAACTCGTGAATAGTAACTCATGAATAGTAACTCGTGAATAGTAACCCCGACACAAAAAAAATAGAAATTCCACAATAAAATACATACCAATATTTCGGTATAATGATATTGAAAGAATAATATTTCTTAAGCTTATAAATAATTTATTTTAATTGTTTACACTTTACTAAATAATGCATTTAATCATTATAAAATGCCAAACTCATAAGATTTCATCACCAATAACCAAAACCCTCATCAAAAATCTGCATATACCTCATATAGGATTCTCAAGTCATAAAATCTTATTTTCCAATTTTTTTACTTCACAAAACATATTTAATTCATTTACTCATAACTAAACTATTTTCATGAAAAATACCAAATCAGTTCCAAAAATATTTCTTTTCTGGAATTTAGCATAATATAGTCCCATAGTGAACATATATTTTTCTCAGAATTTTTAAAAGTCATTTACTATTTTTCATATGGCCAAAATAGCCGAATATTTAGACATTTATCAAAAATTGTACTTTTATCTAAAAATTCTAAAATTCACAGAGTATACTCCTATCATATACATGTACTCCCAATAAAAATTTCATCAATTTTGGAGTTAACCACAAGGAATTATAAGCGATTACTTTTAAAATAGTCTTTTCTCATAAAATTCATAACTCTCAATCTATACATCCAAAAATCACCATTTTTGGACACAATCAAGAAAACTCATCAAAATATCATTTCAAATTTTTCTAGAATTTTTAAAGGTCAGAAAAATTACGAAACTGAAAAACATAACAACCCTTAAAATCCCTTACCTCAAAAGAGCAGTATTTCTGACTGGATATCGGATATAACGCTGAAGAAAACATGTACTGATGAATATAAACTCACCAAGTATCTAAATACTCACAAAATAAACTTAATAATCTAGAGAGAGAAAGAGAGAAAACTTGTTTCTGGTGTGATTTTCAATTCTAACTTAGCCCTCTATTTATAGGAAAATTTTAGTAGGCTTGACCTGCAACCTGATGGCTTTACCTACTACTATTCCCACCCACCACATTTAAAATATAATTCAGCACATTTCTTCACCAACCACAAGTGGGGTCCACCAATTCTAGAATTTTTTATCAAAATGATAAACTCCGAAAATTCAACAATTTCTGAACCAGTCATCTTGTAAAATTCATAATAAATCATACGTTCATTTTTAACGGTTCAAAATTTGTAAACATATACTCAACTTATATATGTATAACATATCCAAAAATTACAACGATCCAACGGTCGGATTAAAAATTATAACCCCCGCAAAATATCTCAAAAACCCTAATTTGATTTTCAATACCTCCATTCCGACAAAAATACAGATAAAATACCTCAACATTAACTCCATCTTTTTTAACCACAAAAATATATCCCTCATTTATATCCACATAAAATAAATATTTCCTTATCATATGAATCAATAATTAATTATTCACAAATAATATTACAGAATCACATTTATGACAACCAGGCCGTTCCCAGGAAAGAGGGGGCTTTCCAATAAGAATTTTTCCTTACTGGCGCGCAATTAGGTGACCAAACCTCTCCTTAGACAGAACTTTCTAGACATTGCCAATAATGTTATCTAATAATATTATTCAAATAATATGAATTATTGATCTGATAATAGAAAATACTGTGCAGTGACAATTATTGAACAACAATAATATAAAATTTCAACGTAGCAATTATTGAATCAATAAAATAAAATATTGAACAGTAATTACTGTAACAATTATTGAGTAGTGCCTTCTTACGTAAGAATCAATAATTGGTACAATTCCGTGTGCTACTGTATTTTAACCACCGGGTATTCCAACAGTATTAACGGTAACAACTACGCCGTTATTTGTAAAAACTCAAATTTGTCATTTTCTTCATCCGACAGTTATTCTGTTATGGGGCCCACAAATGCTGCGCCGTCGTATGAATATTCTCCGACAGAAAGAATATTCCACGACCAAACGAATATTTCCCGACAACAATGAATATTTTATAACCACTTGCGTAGTTTGAAAAAATTTTATATATCACCCTTAACTTTAACTTTTATCAATTTAACCATTTACTGAATAGTAACTATAAAAAAAATTGAATACTTTTATTTCATAAAATTCGGGGTCTTACAATCTCCCCTCCTTATGAAATTTCGTCCTCGAAATTTACGTACCTGGTATTTCAAAGAGTTGAGAATACCTTCCTTTCATTTCAGATTCCATCTTCTCTGTCGTCATAATTTTCCATTGCTCATCTCCTGTATTTCAAATATCATTCTAGAATACAGCTTCAAAACAAGGGTTAATTTAACAAATTAACATATCACATAATATCCCGATATTATGACTGACCAACAAATAAGCTTAGGTAGGACACACTAGCGAAGGATTTACTTGTCTCTCCCCACCTAGTTGTATTCCCCGATCTCCGCCAGAGATCATATCCCTAAGCTCTGATACCAAATGTAACGACCCCAAAATAGGTCCATTCCATCCAACCTATTCTGAGTCGCCAAAAACATGGTACATAAAACAACTGTAACTTTATTACAATAATTATCGTGCAAAATACAACAACACATATGCTGTGAGTTTGGATACAAATATATACCAAATGTGACTCATGTTCCAACCGTTGACATCACCTCACAATGACACCTTACATAAAGGTATAGTCAAAAACTGTTTTAGAAATTAGAATATTTGGAAAGTGCTCAAGAAAACTTCGTACATGGGAGGCCATGCGTCTAGGTTATGATAGATATCATATGGCCACAGAATTATCCTTGGTTGACCCAATAGACCCCAAAGAAAAACGAGAAGATTACTATCATATTCTTCCCAATGGTGAGTCTTCTCTTGACTTATCATTATCTCCACTGTCTTTAATTGAGAATTATACTTCAAACAAACACCAAGATTATATAGGTAGTGCCCATAGATATACTCAGCAAGTGGATGAGCACAACCCTGTCTTATGATGACACGAGGTTGTATGTCATTAGACATCTTGTATGATAGTGACAAAACACCCTTCCAACGTTGGGTTCGCCTCACCCTATTTTCTTCACCAAATATAACTACTAAATGATGACCACCGTTCTATTTCCTTGTTACCCCCGCTCGACCCAGCTACACTCTTATTACCTGAAAGGAATTGTGAAGCAAAAGGGTGAGCACAACTAGCTCAGTAAAGAATATCATGACTAAAGATAATTAAATTATCAATAGCCTTCATCAATAATAAATCAGAGATTTAGAACATATGGTAAATGATAAAAATTTCAACCATAGTTGCAGCGGAACGAGCAATCCATTAGAAGAGTCAAATAGACTATAAAGTCTATTATCTTCTCCATGTTAAAAATCCATCAACAATGTTTTATCCCTGTAACATCAATCAACAATTCTGGTCCACAATCATATGAATAACTCATAATCATAACTGTAGTTCTAAATTCCTCTTCTCATCCAGGACGAAGATAATTTTCATCACCTATCTTTACCTGAAACATCAAAGATCATGGTTACACCAAATCACATTTCCTGTTCATAATCATACTAATAACTTCATCTTTGCACTACGGCCAAAGATATTCATTTGTATCACCAGTTGGTCATGTTTATCTCAACATCTGTTCATCTTTGCACTACTGGCAAAAGATATTCAATAACATGTCATCTTTGCACTACGGGCCAAAGATATTCATCAACAATTTATCTTTGTACTACAGGCCAAAGATATTCATCAATAATTCATCTTTGCACTACAGGCCAAAGATATTCATCAATAATTCATCTTTACACTACAGGCCAAAGATATTCATTAACAGTTCATATTTGCACTACAGGCCAAATATATTCATATCTCAAAGAAATATATAATCATTTCAGAATTTATATAAACAATAATTATAACCATGTTGATCAATTCACCTTTGCACTTAAGCTTAAGATATTCAATTATAAATTCAATGGTCATGATCATACCAGTCACAATTCAACTTTGCACTACAGGCCAAAGAGAACCCTAGTCATGATCATACCAATAATCTACCCATCTTTACACTTTAGTGAAAGAGAATTTCAACATCAAGGTTATAAAAATGTTATATATGATAATAAAAACAATATAATCAATATATAGTTTTAATCTCCAGAGTAATATTCATAAATCAACTATAATTTGGTTAGAAAAAGAAACCAATTTTATCGTGAACAGTAACTCGTGAATAGTAACTCATGAATAGTAACTCGTGAATAGTAACTCATGAATAGTAACTCCGACAAAAAAAATAAAAATTCCACAATAAAATACATACCAATATTTCGGTATAATGATATTGAAAGAATAATATTTCTTAAGCTTATAAACAATTTATTTTAATTGTTTACACTTTACTAAATAATGCATTTAATCATTATAAAATGCCAAACTCATAAGATTTCATCACCAATAACCAAAACCCTCATCAAAAATCTGCATATACCTCATATAGGATTCTCAAGCCATAAAATCCTATTTTCCAATTTTTTTACTTCACAAAACATATTTAATTCATTTACTCATAACTAAACTATTTTCATGAAAAATACCAAATCAGTTCCAAAAATATTTCTTTTCTGCAATTTAGCATAATATAGTCCCATAGTGAACATATATTTTTCTCAGAATTTTTAAAAGTCATTTACTATTTTTCATATGGCCAAAATAGCCGAATATTTAGACATTTATCAAAAATTGTACTTTTATCTAAAAATTCTAAAATTCACAGAGTATACTCCTATCATATACATGTACTCCCAATAAAAATTTCATCAATTTTGGAGTTAACCACAAGGAATTATAAGCGATTACTTTTAAAATAGTCTTTTCTCATAAAATTCATAACTCTCAATCTATACATCCAAAAATCACCATTTTTGGACACAATCAAGAAAACTCATCAAAATATCATTTCAAATTTTTCCAGAATTTTTGAAGGTCAGAAAAATTACGAAACTGAAAAACATAACAACCCTTAAAATCCCTTACCTCAAAAGAGCAGTATTTCTGACTGGATATCGGATATAACGCTGAAGAAAACTTGCACTGATGAATATAAACTCACCAAGTATCTAAATACTCACAAAATAAACTTAATAATCTAGAGAGAGAAAGAGAGAAAACTTATGTTTCTGGTGTGATTTTCAATTCTAACTTAGCCCTCTATTTATAGGAAAATTTTAGTAGGCTTGACCTGCAACCTGATGGCTTTACCTGCTACTATTCCCACCCACCACATTTAAAATATAATTCAGCACATTTCTTCACCAACCACAAGTGGGGCCCACCAATTCTAGAATTTTTATCAAAATGATAAACTCCGAAAATTCAACAATTTCTGAACCAGTCATCTTGTAAAATTCATAATAAATCATACGTTCATTTTTAACGGTTCAAAATTTGTAAACATATACTCAACTTATATATGTATAACATATCCAAAAATTACACGATCCAACGGTCGGATTAAAAATTATAACCCCCGCAAAATATCTCAAAAACCCTAATTTGATTTTTAATACCTCCATTCCGACAAAAATACAGATAAAAACCTCAACATTAACTCCTTCTTTTTTAACCACAAAAATATATCCCTCATTTATATCCACATAAAATAAATATTTCCTTATCATATGAATCAATAATTAATTATTCACAAATAATATTACAGAATCACATTTATGACAACCAGGCCGTTCCCAGGAAAGAGGGGGCTTTCCAATAAGAATTTTTTCCTTACTGGCGCGCAATTAGGTGACCAAACCTCTCCTTAGACAGAACTTTCTAGACATTGCCAATAATGTTATCTAATAATATTATTCAAATAATATGAATTATTGATCTGATAATAGAAAATACTGTGCAGTGACAATTATTGAACAACAATAATATAAAATTTCAACGTAGCAATTATTGAATCAATAAAATAAAATATTGAACAGTAATTACTGTAACAATTATTGAGTAGTGCCTTCTTACGTAAGAATCAATAATTGGTACAATTCCGTGTGCTACTGTATTTTAACCACCGGGTATTCCAACAGTATTAACGGTAACAACTACGCCGTTATTTGTAAAAACTCAAATTTGTCATTTTCTTCATCCGACAGTTATTCTGTTATGGGGCCCACAAATGTTTGCGCCGTCGTACGAATATTCTCCGACAGAAAGAATATTCCACGACCAAACGAATATTCCCGACAACAATGAATATTTTATAACCACTTGCGTATTTTGAAAAAATTTTATATATCACCCTTAACTTTAACTTTTATCAATTTAACCATTTACTGAATAGTAATTATAAAAAAAATTGAATACTTTTATTTCATAAAATTCGGGGTCTTACAATCTCCCCTCCTTATGAAATTTCGTCCTCGAAATTTACGTACCTGGTATTTCAAAGAGTTGAGAATACCTTCCTTTCATTTCAGATTCCATCTTCTCTGTCGTCATAATTTTTCCATTGCTCATCTCCTGTATTTCAAATATCATTCTAGAATACAGCTTCAAAACAAGGGTTAATTTAACAAATTAACATATCACATAATATCCCGATATTATGACTGACCAACAAATAAGCTTAGGTAGGACACACTAGCGAAGGATTTACTTGTCTCTCCCCACCTAGTTGTATTCCCCGATCTCCGCCAGAGATCATATCCCTAAGCTCTGATACCAAATGTAACGACCCCAAAATAGGTCCATTCCATCCAACCTATTCTGAGTCGCCAAAAACATGGTACAGAAAACAACTGTAACTTTATTACAATAATTATCGTGCAAAATACAACAACACATATGCTGTGAGTTTGGATACAAATATATACCAAATGTGACTCATGTTCCAACCGTTGACATCACCTCACAATGACACCTTACATAAAGGTATAGTCAAAAACTGTTTTAGAAATTAGAATATTTGGAAAGTGCTCAAGAAAAACTTCGTACAGGGGAGGCCATGCGTCTAGGTTATGATAGATATCATATGGCCACATAATTATCCTTGGTTGACCCAATAGACCCCAAAGAAAAACGAGAAGATTACTATCATATTCTTCCCAATGGTGAGTCTTCTCTTGACTTATCATTATCTCCACTATCTTTAATCGTGAATTATACTTCAAACAAACACCAAGATTATATAGGTAGTGCCCATAGATATACTCAGCAAGTGGATGAGCACAACCCTGTCTTATGATGACACGAGGTTGTATGTCATTAGACATCTTGTATGATAGTGACAAAACACCCTTCCAACGTTGGGTTCGCCTCACCCTATTTTCTTCACCAAATATAACTACTAAATGATGACCACCGTTCTATTTCCTTGTTACCCCCGCTCGACCCAGCTACACTCTTATTACCTGAAAGGAATTGTGAAGCAAAAGGGTGAGTACAACTAGCTCAGTAAAGAATATCATGACTAAAGATAATTAAATTATCAATAGCCTTCATCAATAATAAATCAGAGATTTAGAACATATGGTAAATGATAAAAATTTTAACCATAGTTGCAGCGGAACGAGCAATCCATTAGAAGAGTCAAATAGACTATAAAGTCTATTATCTTCTCCATGTTAAAAATCCATCAACAATGTTTTATCCCTGTAACATCAATCAACAATTCTGGTCCACAATCATATGAATAACTCATAATCATAACTGTAGTTCTAAATTCCTCTTCTCATCCAAGACGAAGATAATTTTCATCACCTATCTTTACCTGAAACATCAAAGATCATGGTTACACCAAATCACATTTCCTGTTCATAATCATACTAATAACTTCATCTTTGCACTACGGCCAAAGATATTCATTTGTATCATCAGTTGGTCATGTTTATCTCAACATCTGTTTATCTTTGCACTACTGGCAAAAGATATTCAATAACATGTCATCTTTGCACTACGGGCCAAAGATATTCATCAACAATTTATCTTTGTACTACAGGCCAAAGATATTCATCAATAATTCATCTTTGCACTACAGGCCAAAGATATTCATCAATAATTCATCTTTACACTACAGGCCAAAGATATTCATTAACAGTTCATATTTGCACTACAGGCCAAATATATTCATATCTCAAAGAAATATATAATCATTTCAGAATTTATATAAACAATAATTATAACCATGTTGATCAATTCACCTTTGCACTTAAGCTTAAGATATTCAATTATAAATTCAATGGTCATGATCATACCAGTCACAATTCAACTTTACACTACAGGCCAAAGAGAACCCTAGTCATGATCATACCAATAATCTACCCATCTTTACACTTTAGTGAAAGAGAATTTCAACATCAAGGTTATAAAAATGTTATATACGATAATAAAAATAATATAATCAATATATAGTTTTAATCTCCAGAGTAATATTCATAAATCAACTATAATTTGGTTAGAAAAAGAAATCAATTTTATCGTGAACACTACTCGTGAATAGTAACTCATGAATAGTAACTCGTGAATAGTAACTCATAAATAGTAACTCCGACACAAAAAAAATAAAAATTCCACAATAAAATACATACCAATATTTCGGTATAATGATATTGAAAGAATAATATTTCTTAAGCTTATAAATAATTTATTTTAATTGTTTACACTTTACTAAATAATGCATTTAATCATTATAAAATGTCAAACTCATAAGATTTCATCACCAATAACCAAAACCCTCATCAAAAATCTGCATATACCTCATATAGGATTCTCAAGTCATAAAATCTTATTTTCCAATTTTTTTACTTCACAAAACATATTTAATTCATTTACTCATAACTAAACTATTTTCATGAAAAATACCAAATCAGTTCCAAAAATATTTCTTTTCTGCAATTTAGCATAATATAGTCCCATAGTGAACATATATTTTTCTCAGAATTTTTAAAAGTCATTTACTATTTTTCATATGGCCAAAATAGCCGAATATTTAGACATTTATCAAAAATTGTACTTTTATCTAAAAATTCTGAAATTCACAGAGTATACTCCTATCATATACATGTACTCCCAATAAAAATTTCATCAATTTTGGAGTTAACCACAAGGAATTATAAGCGATTACTTTTAAAATAGTCTTTTCTCATAAAATTCATAACTCTCAATCTATACATCCAAAAATCACCATTTTTGGACACAATCAAGAAAACTCATCAAAATATCATTTCAAATTTTTCTAGAATTTTTAAAGGTCAGAAAAATTACGAAACTGAAAAACATAACAACCCTTAAAATCCCTTACCTCAAAAGAGCAGTATTTCTGACTGGATATCGGATATAACGCTGAAGAAAACATGTACTGATGAATATAAACTCACCAAGTATCTAAATACTCACAAAATAAACTTAATAATCTAGAGAGAGAAAGAGAGAAAACTAGTTTCTGGTGTGATTTTCAATTCTAACTTAGCCCTCTATTTATAGGAAAATTTTAGTAGGCTTGACCTGCAACCTGATGGCTTTACCTGCTACTATTCTCACCCACCACATTTGAAATATAATTCAGCACATTTCTTCACCAACCACAAGTGGGACCCACCAATTCTAGAATTTTCCATCAAAATGATAAACTCCGAAAATTCAACAATTTCTGAACCAGTCATCTAGTAAAATTCATAATAAATCATACGTTCATTTTTAACGGTTCAAAATTTGTGAACATATACTCAACTTATATATGTATAACATATCCAAAAATTACCACGATCCAACGGTCGGATTAAAAATTATAACCCCCGCAAAATATCTCAAAAACCCTAATTTGATTTTTAATACCTCCATTCCGACAAAAATACAGATAAAATACCTCAACATTAACTTCTTCTTTTTTAACCACAAAAATATATCCCTCATTTATATCCATATAAAATAAATATTTCCTTATCATATGAATCAATAATTAATTATTCACAAATAATATTACAGAATCACATTTATGACAACCAGGCCGTTCCCAGGAAAGAGGGGGCTTTCCAATAAGAATTTTTTCCTTACTGGCGCGCAATTAGGTGACCAAACCTCTCCTTAGACAGAACTTTTTAGACATTGCCAATAATGTTATCTAATAATATTATTCAAATAATATGAATTATTGATCTGATAATGGGAAATACTGTGCAGTGACAATTATTGAACAACAATAATATAAAATTTCAACGTAGCAATTATTGAATCAATAAAATAAAATATTGAACAGTAATTGCTGTAACAATTATTGAGTAGTGCCTTCTTACGTAAGAATCAATAATTGGTGCAATTCCGTGTGCTACTGTATTTTAACCACCGGGTATTTCAACAGTATTAACGGTAACAACTACGCCGTTATTTGTAAAAACTCAAATTTGTCGTTTTCTTCATCCGACAGTTATTCTGTTATGGGGCCCACAAATGTCTGCGCTATCGTACGAATATTCTCCGACAGAAAGAATATTCCACGACCAAACGAATATTTCCCGACAACAATGAATATTTTATAACCACTTGCGTAGTTTGAAAAAATTTCATATATCACCCTTAACTTTAACTTTTATCAATTTAACCATTTACTGAATAATAACTATAAAAAAAATGAATACTTTTATTTCATAAAATTCGGGGTCTTACATTATTTCGGAAAACTCAAAGAATGAAAGTTGTAAATCTACGTCTCCTCTTTTCGGAACATCTTGAATCCTCGAAATCGGAGTTCGGACGAAAAAGTTATGGCCATTTTCCCAAAGGACGTCGGAGCAGAAAATTTTCAAAAAAGCACCAGCGCCGGGGCGCTCTAAGGCAGTGTCTGAGCATCAAGCCCAGCGCTGGGCACTGGGGGAAGGGTTTGGTGCGGCCGGACGCGTTTTGGACGAATTGTGACACCTTTTTGACTCCAAATTGGATTGGGTTTGTTCCTAACCTAAAAATTGGACTTGTAATATATAAATACTTGATGTAAGGCATAAAATAAATGGAGATTACATAGCTTAGATTAGAGATACACTCCATTAGATTAGACATTAACCCTAGTTCTTATTAGTATTGGAGATTGAAACAACTTGGAGATCATTGAAGATCAAGAGCAGGAGCAAGAGGGGAGCATCAGATTTGCTGACAATAGATTCTGTTTTCTTCTCTTATCATACTTTTATCTTTTAATGTCTATTCAATTGTGAATTCTTGGTTTTAATTCATTAATTATGAACTAACTCTTTTATTAAGATTTCAATTGAACTTTTTATGGCTATAAATTAGTTATTTGATTTATTCTAATTATTTGTGTTGAAGTGAATTGTTCATCTTGCTTTGAGCTTATTGATTAATTATCTGATCAATAATTACCTTGTTACTCTAGAAGGAATTGAGTTTGTAACGAGTTTAATTCAATTGTTTTGCATAGAGATATAGCAAAATTAATATGGGTTAAATAGAAGGCAATTGATCACTCGAGAGAGGGCTTTTGGCATTCGAGAATTCCTGTTAACAATTCAGTAGATATAATAATTGGGATAGTTGAATAATTGATTTATAATTCATAATTGGGGATATTGGAGTCTTAATTCTTATTTATCTGAATTCCATCAATTCTTAGTTGTTTATTTGCTTTCTTTTAGAATAATCTTTTTGTTTTGTTTAATTTAGTTTTCTTAAATCTAGAAATCACAATTATTGGTTGTTTAAATAAAATTAATTTGGTTAAGAATTAGTACTTGGTGATTTTTATTAAATAATTCCTCGTGGGAACGATACTCTACTTTCACTTTATTACTTGTTGACCGTGTATACTTGCACGTATTCATTGATTGCGAAATCAATCAACACTCAACTATTGATTTAATAATATAAAATATTGTGCAGATGATACTATGACAATAATTGAATCAATAATGTGAGATACTATGCAGCAATTACTGTAGTAATAATTGAGTATAACTGAGTGACTTCTCACGTAAGCATCAATAATCAATATCGTGTGCTATTATGCAACCATGCGTATTATTGTACTTTTATCACCGGGTATTTCAACAGTTAACTGTAAAACTTTCGCCGTTATTTTTATAAAAAGATAATTATGTTGTTTTCTAACTCCGACAATAATTCTGTTGTGGGGTCCACCAATGATTGTGCCATCGTACGAATATTCCCCGACAAAAAGAATATTCTCCGACAAAAAGAATATTCCTCGACCAAACGAATATTTTATAACAACTTGCTTACTTTATAAAATTTATAAAAATTACCCACAACTATAATATTATATTAAATCCACACCATAATATTTAAAATGATATTTAGAGAAAAATAATCTTTATTTATGAAAGTTGGGGTCTTATAGCAAGAATGAACAACAAGTTTGCTCAACAAGTAATATAGCAATAAGGGTGTTCAAAATAGTTTTAAATTTCTCAAGAGTACAACAATAATGATAGTTCAAAGATAGCAAGAAATATCAATGGTTCTCAACAATAATCGATAAGGACAAAAAATATCAATAAGATTCAATACTTAATCATTTTAAGATTTCAAATTTATGAATACCGAGTAGTCACTAAGGACTATGAATTTCTTCTAGAATTAATAATAATAAACTGATAGTTCTACAAAATGAGTACGACAGGTGATCAGCCTAAAGTACCCTACGGTATGCATATCGTTTAATAATACTCAAGTGCGCACGTCGGTCTCCCTACAATTATAGTTTTCCCTTCAAAGAAGGTTGTTCATCTCAGTCAATACAAGATTCCGCACCAATCAATTGGTTTGGATCGCTTTCAAGTTATGATTTATGTAAGACCCCTAATTTTATGAAATGAAAGTATTCAATTTTTTTTATAATTATTATTTTATTTCGTAAATAGTTAAATTGATAAAAGGTTAAAGTTAAGGGTGATATGTGAAAATTTTGCAAAGTATACAAGTTGTTATAAAATATTTTTTTTGTCGAGAAATATCCGTACGACGGCACAATCATTGGTGGACCCCACAACGGAAGTATTGTCGTAGTAAGAAAATGACAGAATTATCATTTTATGAAAATAACGGCGAAAGTGTTACCGTTAAAACTATTGAACTACCCGGTAGTAAAAGTACAGTAATACGCGTGGTTGCATAGTAGCACACGGTATTGATTATTGATGCTTACGTAAGAAGTCACTCAGTTATACTCAATTATTGCTACAATAATTACTGCATCATATCTCTCATATTATTGATTCAATTATTATCACAGTATCATCTGTATAATATGATATATTATTAAATCAATAATTGAGACGACAAAGTTATTTATATTATTATTTGCAATATTGACAATGTCTAGAAGTTCTATCAAGGAGAGGTTAGATAATCTAATTGCGCGCCAATAGGGAAAAATTCTTATCGGAAAGCCCCCCTCTTTCCTGGGAACGACCTGATTGTTAAATATTGTGAATTATAATATTAATGATGAATAAGTTAGTGTTGATTAAAGATGAAATTGATAATTCCATTGTGTGAAAATTATTAGTGTTAGTGAAAATCGATAATTATTTCGATAGTAATTGATATCTGAAGGTTATATTGATCAATCGGGTAATTAATCGGATAAATGAGCAATTAATTAATATTAATTCACATGCTTATAACTATTTATTCACATGTGTGTACTATTGATTCACATTCTTGTACTATTAGGGGAGTTGGTGCAAGATTGATAATACTTGTATGACTAAATTAGAAATGGAGGTATAGTTGAAGGTACTATACTGTAATTAGTTTTTTCACATGATTATACTATTAAGTCACATTAATGAATTATTAATTCACATGATTTACTATTAGGGGAGGTGTTGCTAGTTTGATAATACTTGCAAGACTAAATTAAAAATAAAGGAAAAGAAGAAGGTATTATACTGTAATATTTTGAGCTCCAAAATGTGCAATTATTGAAACTATATTTTCCTATAAATAGAAGCTCATTCTTCCTTCATTTCTCACCAATTCACTAAAGCTATAGAGCAATTATTATAGAGAGAAATTATAGAGAGAAAGAAGAAGAGAAGTCTGCTACCTCACTATTTCAGTATCCAATTTTTTCTAAGGTAAGGGATATTATTATTATGGTAAGGGGTATTATTCCTTTGTATTCATAAAGAAAGTTATTTTCTTTCAATACTCGTAAGGGTTGTTATTCTATTCTTTATTATTATGTTGGAATAACCTGTCTATGCGAAGTACCGCATACATGGTGAAATTCATCTGTTATTCCATTCTTTATTATTCTGTTGGAATAACCTGTCTGTAATGTTTATCGCATGCCTGGTGAATTCTGTTGTTATTCCATTCTTTATTATTCTGTTGGAATATCCTGTCTGTGCGAATTACGCATGACCTGGTTCCCTTCTTTATTATTCTGTTGGAATATCCTGTCTGTGCGGATTACGCATGACCTGGTTCCCTTCTTTATTATTCTGTTGGAATAATCTGTATACGCGGACTACCGTATACATGGTGAAATTCTTCTGTTATTCCATTCTTTATTATTCTGTTGAAATAATCTGTCTGTGCGGATTACGCATGACCTGGTTCCATTCTATATTATTCTGTTGAAATATCCTGTCTGTGCGTATTATGCATGACCTGGTTCCATTATTATTACTGTGACGCCCCCAAAATAGGTATACATCACCCATTCTGAGTCGCAAAATACTTGGTACAGAAATAAATACAACTGCATTAAGATAATTGTCGTGCAAAATACGAAAACACAAATACTGTGAATTTAAATACAAATATTGTCTTCTAGACAATATTCACACTCAAATAAGTTCTCATTACAATTATTGAAACACTATTTTACAGAAATAGTGAGGACTGCTAAAACATCTTTCTAGAACCATTACTCCATATCCCGACTCGATCCTGCTATGTTCTCACCTCTTGAGAAGAAAAATGGAACAAAAATAAAAAGGGTGAGCTCAACTAGCCTAGTAAAGAATATTATGACTAAGATAATATACAACAAATTATCATTAGTCTTCAACAGGGAAAAATCTGATAAAATATAATAGACAACAAATTTTAGATCAACAACTGCAGCGGAAACAACAAACCATTAGAAGAGTCAAGTAGAGAATAAGTTCTACTATCTTCTAAGATTTAAAAGTCCATCATCAATATTTTATCCCTGTAACATAATCAATAACCTTCTTTAATCAAATATTCATCTTTGCACTACAGGCCAAAGATATTCATTTGTATCACCAGTCGGTCATGTCCATCTCAACACTTGTTCATCTTTGCACTACTGCCAAAGATATTAATCCGTTAATCATTCATCTTTGCACTACAGGCCAAAGATATTCAGTAATATCATCATTTATGACTGAGGATAATGAAAAATATCTTTAAAAAAATGAATCCAGTGAGACAGAAGGACAAATAGTAGGGATTCGTATAGCAGTTTATCCAAGATAAATAATACTTCATAATAATCAATTGTGAAGCAGAATTCAAAAATAAAGATCAAAACATGGATACAATCAAAGATAGTAATCATAATAGATATCTTGGATAAAAAGAAAATTTTTTTATTTTTCGGTGAATAGTGCCGTATTCGTGAATAGTGCCGTATACGTGAATAGTGCCGTATACGTGAATAGTAACCCCGACACAAAAAGTTCCAAATTTGATAAAAAAACTCATATCAATATTTCAGCATAATGATATTGAAGAATATAATATCATTTAAGAAGAAAATAATATTCCTTAACTCAAAATAACCGTACTTCTGACTGAATTTCAGATATAGTGCTGACAGAAACTTGCACCGTATAGCAACACTCAAAGTATACTCACAAGAATACGCTCGATAATATAGAGAGAAAAAGAGACAAAACTTGTTTCTGGTGTGATTTTCAATTCTAACTTTGCCCTCTATTTATAGGAAAATTTTAGCACGCCGAAGCAGACTTGACCTGCAACCTAATGGCTTTACCTGCTACTAATTCTACCCACCACTTTGAATAAAACTTTCAGCACATTTCTCACCAACCAAAAGTGGGGCCCACCAATTCTAGAATTTTCTACCAAAATGATAAATTCTGAAACTTCAACAAATTTTGAACCAGTTATCTCTTAAAATTCATAACAAATCGTACGTTCATTTTTAACGGTTCAAAATTTATGGACATATACTCAACTTATATATGTATAACATATCCAAAAATCACCACGATCCAACAGTCGGATTAAAAATTATAACCCCCGCAATATATCTCAAAAACCCTGATTGATTTTTAATACCTCCATTCCGACAAAAATACTGATAAAACACCTCAACATTAACTCCTTCATTTTTAACCACAAAAATATATCCAACATTTATATTCACATAAAATAAATATTTCCTTATCATATGAATCAATAATTAATTATTCACAATTAATATTACATAATCACATTTATGACAACCAGGCCGTTCCCAGGAAAGAGGGGGCTTTCCAATAAGGATTTCTCCTTACTGGCGTGCAATTAGATGACCAAAACCTCTCCTTAGACAGAACTTTCTAGACATTTCCATAATGTTATCTAATAATATTATTCAAATAATATGAATTATTGATCTGATAATGAAAAATACTGTGCAACAACAATTATTGAAACAACAATAATATAAAATATCAACGCAGCAATTATTGAATCAATAAAATAAAATATTGAACAGTAACTACTGTAATAATTATTGAGTAGTGCCTTCTTACATAAGAATCAATAATTGGTGCAATACCGTGTGCTACTGTATTTTAATCACCGGGTATTCCAACAGTATTAACGGTAACAACTACGCCGTTATTTATAAACAACTTATAATTATCGTTTTCTTCATCTAATCGCATTCCATTATGGGGCCCACACAAGGCTGCGCCGTCGTACGAATATTCCCCAACAGCAAGAATATTCCACGACCAAACGAATATTCCCCGATAAAATGAATATTTTATAACCACTTGCTTATTTTGTAAAATTTGCACATTTCACCCATAACCAATGTATTATATCAAATTAACACCTTATTATTCACAATAATATTTAGAGAAAATTTGATTTTATTCATTAATAAGTTGGGGTCTTACAACCTCCCCTCCTTATAAAATTTCGTCCTCGAAATTGACGTACGTACCTGGTGTTTCGAAAAGGTGAGGATACCTTGCTTTCATTTCTGATTCCAACTCCCAGGTCATTTCTTCAATAGCATGGTTTCTCCACAAAATCTTAACTTGTGGTATAACCTTCGTGCGTAGAACATGCTCTTTCCTATCCAAGATCTTAACAGGTACCTCCTCGTACGTTAAATCTTTTGCTATCTCGTCTGGTTCTAACTCAATTATGTGGTTCAGGTCTTTCACATATTTACGAAGCACAGATACGTGAAAAATATTATGAACACGAGACATGCTTGGAGGTAATGCGAGTCGATATGCCACATTTTTTATTCGGTCAAGAATTTTAAATGGACCAATAAATCGTGGATTGAGCTTTCCTCTATTCCCAAATCTTGTAACTTCTTTCCATGGTGCAACACGTAACAATACATGATCCCCAATACTAAATTATACATCCTTTCGATGAAGATCCGCATAACTCTTTTGTCGATCCTGTGTCGTTTGTATACGTTGTCGAATCGTTTGGATCTTCTCTATAGTTATGCGTACCAATTTTGGTCCCAACAACGTTGCTTCGCCCACCTCGTCCCAGCATACTGGAGAATGACACTTTCGTCCATATAAGGCTTCAAATGGAGCCATACCTATACTTGCCTGATAACTGTTGTTGTAGGAGAATTCCACCAGTGGCAAGTACTTATCCCAACTTCCTTTGAAATCTAGAACACAGAGTCTTAATAGATCTTCAAGGGTGTGAATAGTCCTCTCTGATTGCCCGTCCGTTTGAGGATGGTATGCTGAACTGAATCGTAAATCTGTGCCAATAGCTTTCTGCAAGCTAACCCAAAATCTTGAAGTGAATCTTGGGTCACGATCCGAAACTATGGATACTGGCATGCCATGCAATCTCACAATCTCATTCACATACATACTAGCAAGACGTTTAAGGGAGTAAGTCTCACGTATAGGCAAGAAATGGGCAGACTTGGTTAATCTATCAACAATGACCCAAATCGCATCTATGCCTTGAGACACCTTGGGAAGACCCGTAACGAAATTCATAGTAATGTGTTCCCACTTTTATTTCAGAATCTCAAGTGGTTGCAATGGATCCTTTGGTACTTGATGCTCCGCTTTTACACGTTGACAAGTTAAACACTCGAGATAAACTCCGCGATCTCTCTTTTCATATTGCTCACCAAAATGTATGTCGAAGATCGTGATACATTTTGGTACTCCAGGATGGATTGCAAACGGTGTATTGTGTGTCTCCATCATTATTCTATGCTTCAAGTCAAAATCGTTAGGAACACAAAGTCTGGAGTTAACTCAAAGTATTCATTCTTCATCGATTCTTGCTTCTGGAATAGCACCTTCTTGCACTTTCTTCTTCATACGCATCAGCTCCATGTCAGTAGCTTGAGCAGCTTTAACTTTATCGATTAAAGTCGGTTCTACTCGTATATTTGATATCATCATGTGGGTGCTTGGAGCCTTTATCTCTATCTCCATCCTTTGCAAGTCATACAAAATGGGCCTTTGTGTTAACAACATTGCACTCGTACCCGCATATGATCTTCTACTCAATGCGTCAGCTATTACGTTTGCTTTTCCAGAATGATATTGGATGGTATGATCGTAATCTTTCAGCAGCTCGAGCCAACGTCGTTGCCGCATGTTGAGTTCCTTTTGGGTGAAGAAATATTTGAGGCTTTTATGATCTGTATAGATCTCCACTTTCTCCCCATACATGTAGTATCTCCAGATCTTCAACGCGAAAACGACTGCTGCCAACTCCAAATCATGAGTAGGATAATTCCTCTCATTTTTTTGAGTTGTCGCGAGGCATAGGCTATGACTTTCCCATGTTGCATGAGAACACATCCTAACCCTTTGCCTGAAGCATCGCTGTAGATAACAAATCCATCCGAAGCAGATGGTATTGTCAGAATAGGTGCCGAAATGAGTCTCCTCTTTAGCTCTTGGAAACTCTTCTCGTATTCCTCACTCCATACGAATTTTGTATCTTTCCGAGTCAGCTGAGTTAATGGAGTAGTGATTCTAGAAAATCCTTCCACGAATCTCCGATAATAACCAGCTAAGCCCAGAAAGCTGCGTACTTCGGTCACCGACTTCGGTTGCTCCCAACTTTGTATTGCTTCAATCTTCGCCGGGTCGACAGATACTCTTTGTTTTGACACCACGTGCCCAAGGAATGCTACTTCCTCAAGCCAGAACTCGCATTTCTTCAGTTTGACATATAGCTTGTTTTCACGAAACCTTTGCAATATCAGCTTCAAATGGCGCTCATGATCTTCACGGCTTTTGGAATAGACGAGGATGTCATCAATAAAGACAACAACGAACTGATCTAAATATTCTTTGAACACACGGTTCATCATATCCATGAAGGCAGCAGGAGCATTAGTCAATCCAAAGACATGACTAAGAATTCATAATGCCCGTACCGAGTTCTGAAGGCAGTCTTTGAAATATTCTCAGTTTTAATCTTCAGCTGATGATATCCAGAACGAAGATCGATCTTTGAAAAGAATTATGCTCCTTGCAATTGGTCAAACAGGTCATCAATACGAGGTAGCGGATACCTATTCTTGATGGTGACATGGTTCAATTCTCGATAGTCGATACAAAGTCGCATACTCCCGTCTTTCTTCTTTACGAATAAAACAGGAGCACCCCAAGGAGACGTACTAGGACGAATAAAACCGATGTCCAACAACTCCTGTAGTTGGACTTTTAACTCCTGAAGTTCAATAGGAGCCATTCGATATGGGGTTTTAGAAATGGGCTTTGTACCGGGTTCAAGGTCAATAAAGAATTCAACTTCACGTTCTGGGGTAGACGAGGAAGTTCTTCAGGAAATACATCGGAAAATTCTCTAACAATAGAAATATTATTCAAATCTGACTTGTTTTTGTTCAAATCCATAACATGGGCTAAGAAAGCTTGACATCCGTTTTTTAATAAACGAATAGCTTTGTGGCTTGATATGACAGTGACTGATTTTAGTGGTTTAGTAGTTTGAATTCGTATGACAGGTTGGTTAGGAATATGAAAACTAACAACCTTACGAAAACAATCAATTTTAGCATGATGAGTGGTTAACCAATCAATTCCTAAAATCACATCAAAAGCAAGTATCTTTAAAGAGATAAGATCAACAGGTAATGTGATAGTGCCAACTTGGATCATGCAAGATTTATAAACTGTAGATGTAACGAAGGTTTCACCCAACGGAGTTTCAACAGATAAGTTAAAGTCAATTTCTCCGGAGTCAAGTTTAAACGTTGAGCACAAGCAGGAGAGATAAAAGAATGGGTAGAACCGGTATCTAGTAAAGTATAAACTTCGCAAGAATTCAAGATTAGCTTACCCGTGATCACCTCGTTCGGTTTCTCGGTTTTGGCCAGTCACGACAAACGCCCTTCCAGGAACCGCTGATTTCGACTTATCCGGGACAACTTTTGGAGTCACCATCCCCGCTGAACTTGGTTTTGCTACAGAACACTCTCGAGCTATATGACCCTCCTTTCCACAGTTATAACATACCTTGGATTGTTGTGGGCAGTTTGGGCTGATATGTCCCTCTTTCCCACATTTGTAACATACGACCGGTGGTCGTTCTCCTCCCCTAGAAACAGTTGATGTTTGTGCTGACGTCTTCACGTTATCATTGTTGTACCTTCTCTTCTTGAAATCTCCTCCCGACTCGCTCCTTCTATTATCACCACGATTACCACCAGAGTGGTTACCGCTTTTGTCCGAATGTTTTCCTCCCTGCTGGTTTTCATTGCTTGATGACTGCCGCCACCGGTATGACCCTGGTTGTGGTCCCTCGGTTGCACATACTCATTATCTCGCTCTAATAATTGAGCCCTGTTTACAACATCTGAATATAAAGAAAATTTATGAGAGATAAGATATTGTCGAATCTCGGGTTTTAGACCTCTCAGAAACATCCTTGTCATTCGTTCCTCATTTTCGACCAAATGAGGTGCAAACCTGGATAACTCTGCAAACTTCGCCTCGTACTGGGACACCGTCATGTTGTTTTGTTCCAGTCTGATAAACTCTACCTCCTTCATATGACGAATACTTTCAGGAAAGTACTTGTCATTGAACAGTTTTTGAAATGTTTCCCAGGACATGTTGAGTGCGTCAGGCTGGGTACGCTTCACAGACTCCCACCAGTAGTCTGCCTCACCGCGGAACATAAATGTGGCGAATGGAACCTTCTGTTCCTCCGTGCATCCCAAGACATCAAATATCTTGGTAATTTGCTTGACCCACGTTTCCGCCATGATCGGATCCGGCTTTCCCTTAAATTCTGGTGGTCCCAATTCTTTGAACTGCTTAGCTGTGACAAACCGCGCGTTGTATCATTTCCACCCGTATTCTGCACACGAGTCTCCCTCGTCTGATTTTGCATGAACTGCAAAAAGCTCCTAAACATTCCATCATTCATCGTTTGCTCGGTAACGTTGTTTACAGGAGGAATATTGCCTTCCTGTTGCACGTTCCCCTGGGTGTGATCAAAGGTGTCTCCACGGTCTGATTTACTCCATTATTAACGTTCTCAGCTGCCATTCTTAAATACTGCCATAAAACAAGGGTTAATAGTCATGTCATATATATCACATAATATTCCTGACATTAAACCTACCAACAAATAAACTTAGTCAGGTCATACTAGCGAAGGAATTCCCCGTCTCTCCCCTCCTAGTTCTTTCCCACATCTCAGCCAGGGATCATATCCCTAAGCTCTGATACCAACTGTGACGCCCCCAAATAGGTATACAACACCCATTCTGAGTCGCCAAATACATGGTACAGAAAGCAAACTACAACTTCAATATACAATTGTCGTGCAAAATACGACAACACATACTGTGAGTTTAAATACAAATATTGTCTTCTAGACAATATCCACACTCAAATAATCCTCATTACAATTATTCAAACACTATTTTACAAAAATAGTGAGGACTGCTAAAACATCTTTCTAGAACCATCACTCCATACCCCGACTAGATCCTGCTATGTTCTCACCTCCTGAGAAGAAAAATGGAACAAAAAGGAAAAGGGTGAGCTCAACTAGCCCAGTAAAGAATATTATGACTAAGATAATATACAACAAATTATCGTTAGTCTTCAACAGGGAAAAATCTGATAAAATATAATCGACAACAAGTTTTAGATCAACAACTGCAGCGGAAACAGCAAACCATTAGAAGAGTCAAGTAGAGAAAGAATTCTACTATCTTCTAAGATTTAAAAGTCCATCATCAATATTTTATCCCTGTAACATCAATTAATAATCATCTTTAACCAAATATTCATCTTTGCACTACAGGCCAAAGATATTCATTTGTATCACTAGTCGGTCATGTTCATCTCAACACCTGTTCATCTTTGCACTACAGGCCAAAGATATTCATCAAGTAATCATACATCTTTGCACTACAGGCCAAAGATATTCAGTAATATCATCATTTAGGACTGAGGATGATGAAAAATATCTTAAAGAGAACGAATCCAGTGAGGCAGAAGGACAAATAGTAGGGATTCGTATAACAGTTTATCCAAGATCAATAATACTTCATAATAATCAATTGTGAAGCAAATTCAAAAATAAAGATCAAAACATGGATACAATCAAA
This sequence comes from Panax notoginseng, assembly GCA_016801055.1. NCBI lineage: Eukaryota > Viridiplantae > Streptophyta > Magnoliopsida > Apiales > Araliaceae > Panax > Panax notoginseng. The sequence continues at coordinate 42,317,615 of CM029014.1, read as the reverse complement.
GATAGTAACCATAATAGACATCTTGGACAAAAAGAAAAAATTTTATTTTTCGGTGAATAGTGCCGTATTCGTGAATAGTGTATACGTGAATAGTGCCGTATACGTGAATAGTAACCCCGACACAAAAAGTTCCAAATTTGATAAAAACTCATATCAATATTTCAGCATAATGATATTGAAGAAAATAATATCATTAAGAAGAAAATAATATCCCTTACCTCAAAATATCAGTACTTCTGTCGGAATACCGGTATAAGGCTGAAAAAAACTTGCTCTGATAGAAACTCTCAAAGTATCTAAAACTCACAAAATACACTCAATAATCTAGAGAGAGAAAGAGAGAAAACTTGTTTCTGGTGTGATTTTCAATTCTAACTTAGCCCTCTATTTATAGGAAAATTTTAGTAAGGTTTGACCTGCAACCTGATGGCTTTACCTGCTACTATTCCCACCCACCACATTTGAAATATAATTCAGCACATTTCTTCACCAACCACAAGTGGGGCCCACCAATTCTAGAATTTTCCACCAAAATGATAAACTCCGAAAATTCAACAATTTCTGAACCAGTCATCTCGTAAAATTCATAATAAATCATACGTTCATTTTTAACGGTTCAAAATTTGTGGACATATACTCAACTTATATATGTATAACATATCCAAAAATTACCACGATCCAACGGTCGGATTAAAAATTATAACCCCCGCAATATATCTCAAAAACCCTGATTTGATTTTTAATACCTCCATTCCGACAAAATACTGATAAAACACCTCAACATTAACTCCTTCATTTTTAACCACAAAAATATATCCCTCATTTATATCCACATAAAATAAATATTTCTTATCATATGAATCAATAATTAATTATTCACAAATAATATTACAGAATCACATTTATGACAACCAGGCCGTTCCCAGGAAAGAGGGGGCTTTCCAATAAGGATTTCTCCTTACTGGCGCGCAATTAGATGACCAAACCTCTCCTTAGACAGAACTTTCTAGACATTGCCAATAATGTTATCTAATAATATTATTCAAATAATATGAATTATTGATCTGATAATGGAAAATACTGTGCAGCAACAATTATTGAAACAACAATAATATAAAATATCAACGCAGCAATTATTGAATCAATAAAATAAAATATTGAATAATAACTACTGTAACAATTATTGAGTAGTGCCTTCTTACGTAAGAATCAATAATTGGTGCAATACCGTGTGCTACTGTATTTTAACCACCGGTATTCCAACAGTATTAACGGTAACAACTACGCCGTTATTTATAACAACTTATACTTGTCGTTTTCTTCATCCAATCGCTTTCCGTTATGGGGCCCACACAAGGCTGCGCCGTCGTACGAATATTCCCGACAGCAAGAATATTCCACGACCAAACGAATATTCCCCGACAAAAATGAATATTTTATAACCACTTGCTTATTTTGCAAAATTTGCACATTTCACCCATAACCAAAGTATTATATCAAATTAACCCCTTATTATTCACAATAATATTTAGAGAAAATTTGATTTTATTCATTAATAAGTTGGGGTCTTACC